>VUQG01039817.1:3866-20374 GCA_015106755.1 Etia nguti
AGGCATTTATCTGAATGGATGTGTAAAGGTAGAATAAAGTAAAGGAAGAAAGGTGAAAAGAGAGGGTGGGAGGTGAAGGAGTTTACAGTTGTACATATCAGTCTGCATGTGACCTGCCCCCCAATGAGCTAAGCATCACCTTTAAATCACCTTAAGATCACCCTGTGTCTCCCGGTCCTGCAGTATTGCTCTCGTAACACTGGACAGAATTGTACTTAAAGAGTAAGAGTGGAAAGAAAAAGTGTGTGTGTGTGTGTCTGTGTCTGTGTGTGTGTGTGTGTGTGTGAGTGAAAGAGAAAGAGTGTGTGTCCACACCAGTAAGGTAAATGAAACTGTCTGATGGGAAAGTTTGCAGCTTACATGAGATTTAAGGAAATATGTTATTAAAAAAACAATGTTGAGAAATATTATTTATGAGATTACTGATATTTATTGTCAATACTGAACATATTTATTGTTTATTATGGTGCTTGGTGTTATGATTTGTCTTACTATTTTAGGTATTAGCCCCTCAGCTCTCTCTCCTTCTCCTTTCTCCTTGACTTCTTCTCCTCCTCCTCCTCCTCCAATGCCTCACTGTCCTCTCCGCATCCCCACACCCCGTCAGATTGGTGATATCACCCATTGTGATTGGTTGGCTCTTTGTGTTCAGGCCAGTGGTGGTTCGGCACAGTAAACCACCAGTGTTGACTCCTGTCACTGACTTGTTTTGTGCATGTCTACTGTCATGTTGTTGTAAGTGTTCTCCGTGTCGTGCTAATGTGTGAAGAACATACATGTAGCCTGGTATCATTTGTGTGAAATCAGTAAATATGTACTTCAGAGACCGAGTTGAATAAAAACATCAGCGCTCCAAGTATCTGGGTGTTTATTTAGAATATGGAAACAGACCACAGGCCAACAGACGAGAACAGTATACCGAGAAAGTAGAATATCTCATGAAAATAAATATAAATAAAGGAAAATAGATAAATGACAGTATTATATTCACTTTAATAACATAACATAGATGTATTCCTGAATTGAATTGGTGTCCCTGCGGTAGGTATTGCTGTAGTTACAGATTTTGGAAGCTAGGATCTGAAATGGATTTTAGTCATAGGTGAGAGTGAGTCAATCAGGTTTCTCCCAAAGGTAGGTGAATACACCAAGATGGATTCTGCAACACTCAACACAGTTCAACAAGGAATGGTGAGGAGGTTCATATTTAGCTTTTGTGTTCAGAGAATATTTGTTTCATGTATATATGCAGAACAGGAAAAGGAAATGCCATGGAAGACCAAGCTTTTACATGTGACGTACCGTCGACTGATAGAGGAAATGGCTGAAGCCAAGAAATCCTACCAGTGGCTAGAAAAGACCTGCTTAAAGGACAGCACAGAAATTCTGATCATGGCAGCACAAGAAGAGTCCATAACATTCAATTCTATTCTATTCTATGCTATTCTATTCTATTCTAAGCACTGCATCCAAAGAGGAACGAGTCTACCACACCTGACAGGACCCAAGTTGCAGACTGTGCAAAGGTGCCCTGGAGACTATCAAACACATATTGCCAGACTGTAAGATGCAAACTGAGAGCACATACACTCAGAGGCACAACCAAGTGGTGAGGAACATCTGTGCCACATATGGACTAAAAGTCCCCAAGTCCCGATGGGATACACCACCAAAGGTGACTGACAACAACAGAGGTAAGGTCCTGTGGGACTTTGAGTTCCAGACAGCAAGCAGCTGTCTATTTATTCATCCACTCACCGAGTCAGCAGGACACTGCGTCAGACATTGTGTCTCAGCTGTACTCTGCTGACCACCCTGCACATTTCTTTTTGATTGCCTGATAACTTTGAATGACATAATGTCTCGACATATGCTAGTCTTGTCAGAATGACAGATGCCACCTGGTGTTGGTGTTTTAAAGTTAAAATGGTTAAAACCCTTCCTTAATAATAGATCATTATTTTTGGTTTATCATACCTTATTTGCTTTTTTATTTCAAAATTTAGGAGGAATAGACTTTTTATTATGCTTTGAATTCAGGAAGTTATATATCAACGGTTCCTATCTAACGGGAACTGCTTGAAAAGCATAATTTCATGCTACATATAACACCAATATGGAATAATAGAAATGCTCTCATTAAATGAAAATTTGTATACACAGAGGATCTGTTTTCCAAAGGTGTTTTTAAAAATTAATTTTTTTCATTTCCTTATACGAGTTATTTCTGTTTAAATTTTCAGATTTATATATAAATTTGTTATTGCAATTTTTAATAATTATATAAGTTAGTAAATTTATTTATTTATTTTTTAACATATATTAATGCTATGGTGTGTGGTTTTCATAGATATTTGCCTTGGTCTGTTTAATAAAGTTCCGGGGGGGGAGGGTGTAAAGGAAACTGTCATCGAATTTCGTCATTACTCGTCGACCACATTACCCACAATTCATTTGGTGGATCCGTTGTGAGTTTCCGGTATGGTGCATGTCGCTTTTTCCCTCGCAGCGGTTGATTTGTAGTTGGATTTTTTTTGTTGTTGTTTTAATCTAAAACTACAAAACACCACAGCTGGATAAGAACCACTTATAGCATTTCAGTGAAGGAGGAGATACAACGAAGCCGCCAAGATGCCGCGAATTATGATAAAAGGAGGCGTCTGGCGCAACACTGAGGTACGTGTTTACATGGCTAGCTTGTTTAGCACGATGCTAACCTCCGAAAGCAAACCTATGGTCTCGAGTTAGCATGAAGCTAGCTACTCACCTAACGAATTTATCCCGTGTGGCATCTTAAGTTTATTTAAATTATCGCCAGCTATGTTTTAAGACTTTAGTTCGTGCTTGTGTTGAGTTGTATGCACGCAGCTTTTTAATTTGCACTTACATGTACTTTGCATACATGTGTACAGTGAGCGAATATTTGGCAGCCTAGAAATAACATATGGCCAAAATAACATACCACAAGACTTAATACATGTTTATAAGTGAGCAAAAGTTAGGGGACAATATAATAATTTTTAGCACTGGGATGAAAATCAGCCCACTGCGGATTGAGGTTAAAAAATTTTGACACGTTTAGTCTGATTAAATTATTTTATCATTGAGTAAATCCATTGAATTTATGGACGACTGTTCCTTTTTTAATTTATCCAGGATGAGATCCTCAAGGCAGCTGTAATGAAATATGGGAAAAACCAGTGGTCCCGTATTGCCTCCCTGCTGCACCGAAAGTCTGCCAAACAGTGTAAAGCCCGATGGTGAGTTTTAATTCAGAGATGTGTGATTAGATGAATTAAAAGTCTACATACATTGATGTTTGTTTCTTCTGTCTGTGCCTTTTTAGTTTTCAAATCTCTCTTTAAGAAGAGCGAAATAAAGTCGACCTCTGACTTTGTTTCTGTCTGTAGGTACGAGTGGTTGGACCCCAGTATCAAGAAAACAGAATGGTCCAGAGAAGAGGAGGAGAAGCTGCTTCACTTGGCCAAGCTGATGCCCACCCAGTGGAGGACCATCGCTCCTATCATAGGAAGGACTGCTGCTCAGTGTCTGGAACACTACGAATATCTGCTGTATGTTTATCTCTAAGGACACATTTATTCACTATGATTTGTAATTCTGTGGCTTTTCACCTTGTACGTCCAGGAGCATTCATTGTTGCTGATCATTGCTGATTTGTAATTGAGATGTATTTTGTGTTTTATTCAGGGACAAAGCAGCTCAAAGAGACAATGAGGAGGAAGTGGGAGATGACCCCAGAAAGTTGAAACCGGGAGAAATTGATCCCAATCCTGAAACAAAACCTGCCAGACCTGACCCTGTTGATATGGACGAAGGTACAAAAACACACTAAATACTGTCAGATTTATCTGAGCCAACCAGGGAATGTATCCTGATGTTAAGAATGGATTTACTTCCTAGTTATGTTGTAAATTTTTATATTTAATTACTTAAAACATTTCCTTTCTACAATGTACTTTTAGTCGAGTCATGTCAGAGTTTAAAATTAAGTTTAATAATAACACAATCATATGTGGTAACTAACCTGTGTGTGTGTATGTGTGTCAATCTGTAGATGAGTTGGAGATGCTTTCAGAGGCCAGGGCTCGTCTGGCCAACACCCAGGGCAAGAAAGCCAAGAGGAAGGCCAGAGAGAAACAGCTGGAGGAAGCCAGGTTCAGCTAATTTAATGTTTTTACAAATGAATGAATGAAATGCTGTCAGACAAGCTGTTTTTATCATAACTGGACCTCTTACAGAGCAGTTGACATGTAATAATAAAATTATCATATTTGACTCTTTTTGTCCTGATGGGATACTGTAGACGGCTGGCTGCTCTGCAGAAACGCAGAGAGCTGAGAGCAGCAGGAATTGATGTTCAGAAGAAGAGAAAGAAGAAGAGAGGAGTGGACTACAATGCTGAAATCCCTTTTGAAAAGAAACCTGCACCAGTAACCACAGCTTTATGTGTCGTGTACTTAAAAATAACCCACAAAATCAGCAGTGAGATTAACTTAATCTTACAGTATTAATTGTTGTCTTTTGTTTACTTTAAGGGTTTCTATGACACCAGCATGGAGCAGTATGATGCTCTGGAGCCTAATTTCAAGAGGCTCAGACAGCAGCACTTGGATGGAGAATTACGCAAGTTAGTATCACTTAAAACTATTGGTGCTTTTCTGTATGCTAACATGGCTCCTTGTTTATGTCACTTGAATATTTTCCTTGGGTCTTGGCTTCTCCTAGTGAAGGTGTGAGAATGTCATGCCAATGTTATGTAATGTAAATAAGAAGGATCAAAATGTGTTCCACTTTTTTTTTTTTTTTTTGGTCTTCATCCATTCATAAGCCCGGTTGTGTTTCTTATAGTGAGACTGAAGAGAGGGAGAGGAAGAAAGATAAACAGAAGATAAAGAAGAAGAAGGAGAGTGACTTGCCATCTGCCATCCTGCAGACCAGCGGAGTGGCTGAGTTTACCAAAAAACGTTCCAAACTAGTGTTACCTGCACCACAGGTAACCACTTTTTTAAAAATTATTATTATGGAATTTATATATCAATATAATCTATCTGTTATATTGATAACAGGTAGTACATTTAGTTGTTTAATTTGACTTTCTTCACAGATCAGTGATGCCGAGTTGGAGGAAGTTGTCAAATTGGGTGTTGCCAGTGAGGTCGCCCGTCAAGCTGCAGAGGAGAGTGAAAGCGGTAACTCCGCCTCCTCCACCCTCCTCTCAGAATACAGTGTCACCAATACCATGGCAACAGGGCTACGGACCCCACGAACCCCTGCTGCTCAGGACAGAATCATGCAGGTAATAAAGAAACTCAAAAGCAATGTCTCACATAATTCTTGTTTAATCTCATATGTTGTGATTTCAGCATATCTGTGTTATTTCATATTAATTGATCCATTTAACTACAGAAATGCTAAGCTAAATTGTCCCTCATGAATAAAGAGTAAAGTCAGTCAAAATTACAGGGCCAATGTTAAATCACAGTCCTGTCTGCGCATTTGAACGTCATACAGGTTACATCAGAAAAATGCCTTATAGTCTGCCATTTGGTCAGTTGAATTGCGAATCCAGATAATAATAAACATAAGTTAGTAGAGACAGTATAGCGCTTAAAAATGCATGTACATAATATGTGTTGATCACTTGGCCACCAATCTGTTAGCGTCATTTATGTATTTGCCTTTATGTATACATTAAGGAGTATCATTGTCAGTAAAAATGTAATATTACAAAGCTGATACTAATTTCCTGCTTCTACATTCAGATAAAAGAGGTTATTGTACTCGGCCCTAAAAATCTTAGAAATATGGTATCTAACCAGATTCTTACTCTGGATGGCATTACCTTGGCCTCCAGTAACACTGTGAGGGATCTTGGAGTCATTTTTGACCAGGATATGTCCTCCAATGCACATATCACACAAATATGTAGGACTGCTTTCTTCCATTTGCCTAATGTCTCAGAGTGATGCTGAATAACTAGTTTATGCGTTTATTACTTCTAGGCTGGACTACTGTAATTCATTATTATCAGGCTGTCCTAAAAACTCCCTGAAAAGCCTTCAGTTAATCCAAAATGCTGCAGCAAGAGTACTGACAGGGACTAGAAAGGGAGAGCATATTTCTCCTAAATTGGGTTCTCTTCATTGGCTCCCTGTTAAATTTAAAATAAAATTTCAATTGAAATGATACTAAATTCCTTTCTTTTTGTTTTTTAGTATTTTTCTGTAAATTAATTTGTACCATCTGTGTGTGTGTCTGTATTTTCAGGAAGCCCAGAACCTGATGGCTCTGACTAACATTGACACCCCTCTGAAGGGAGGCCTCAACACCCCACTGCATGAGAGCGACTTCAGTGGAGTGACGCCTCAGCGCCAGCAGATACAAACGCCCAACACTGTTCTCAGTACACCATTCAGGTAAGAAACCTTTTATCCGCCACATAGCATAAGGTTTACGCTCCGTCAGTTAAATGGAGGACTGACTTTTTTTAATTTACTCTCTGCATCAACTCAAGATGTAATAAACACAAAAGTGTCCTTTGTCAAAGGTCTAACAAAAAAACAGATGCTATTATCATTTTACATTTTGTAAACAGTGTGAACAAAGACAGAATCTTAAAGAGACTTGTGTTACCATTTGCTACCCAAGCCTCAAATACTGTGGCAGGTTTGTTGAGCTGCATATGTTGAATGTGTTGTGCACTATTCCATGTCACAACTCAGCCATTTTCACCAAAGAAAAAGGATTTCCTAGATTTGTTTCTATACTTGTTCCCTATACAGTTTCCAAATTTCAGCCCTGCTGTGGGACACACGTCTATAAATATGAATAATTTTGTGTATTTCAACTACAACAGAACTCCTGGTCCAGGTCAGGGGTCAGATGGCATGACGCCTCAAGTTGGAGGTGCGATGACTCCACGTGTGGGAGGGACTCCAGGTTTAACTCCCGGCCGTACACCACTGAGAGACAAACTGAATATTAACACAGAGGAACAGTTGGCTGACCCTGCATATGCTAAACACATGGTAAAATAAAAACATACTAATACACCTATAGAACTGTGAATGCATAACAAATACATTTGTAATGATCGGTTCAGAATATGTGTAATGAATGTTGCAGAAAAGTTAGATCAAGTTTTCTGTTCTTTTATCCTACATAGAAATTAAATAGAATGAACAAATCACAACTTTAAACAATTAGTTTTATGCTTTGGCAGCAGGTACACAGTTTGTGTGTTAAGAAAAAAACAGTACACCACAGAATGAATTACATGCTGTTCTTCTTTTCACAGCAAAGGGAAAGCTTGCAGCACCTGAGACAGGGTCTGATGTCACTTCCTGTCCCTAAGAACGACTTTGAGATCGTTCTTCCCGAAAACGCTGAGAAAGAACTTGAAGAAACTGAGATGGAGACAGGATTCATAGAAGACTCGGCAGATGTAGAAGCACGCAAGCAGGTGCGCACACACACACCCACACACACACACACTTGTAGTTTGAATAAGATTTATCCAACAGGTTCACTCTTTGCTACTTTCCAGGCTCAACGAGATGCGGAAAGAGAGAAGGAGTTGAAATTGCGGCACACTGCTGTTCAGAGGAGTCTCCCCAGACCTACTGAGGTGAAATCACAACATTAAAATAGTTTAAATAAAATGCAGGACAATGTGTATTTGAATGTAATCATCAAATCTTTGAGAAATCAAAGAGAGCAAAGAAAAAACTAATTTCATTTACTTTAGCTGGCATTAAATGGATCCAGTTGTGCTTACGATCCTCCTTGACTGCAGGTAAACGAGTCTGTCCTCCGTCCCGCCTCCATGGAGCCGCTCTCTGACCTCCAGCAGGCTGAAGAGCTCATCAAACAGGAAATGATCACCATGCTGCATTTTGACTGCTTGCATCACCCTTCAGCCAATGCTGCCAATCAGCTGCAGCGCGGCAAAACCCGAGGCCCCACGTCTACATCTAACAACGCGTCGCATATCGCTTACCTGGAAAAAACCTCCTACAAGCCAATTAGCACAGAGGAGATGGAACAGGTAACCCGGCAGCACTGATGTCTCTGCTTTAAAAAAAAAAAATAGTCCCTTAAGCTGTTGACTCTCAGTAATTCTGTGTACCTGTGTGTCAACAAACAGGCAAAGGTAGTCCTGGCAGCAGAAATGGAGGTGGTGAAGGGAGGTATGGGCCACGGTGACCTTAGCATGGAGGCTTACAGCCAGGTGTGGGAGGAATGCTACGGACAGGTGAGCATCCGTGCACCAAAAATGAAAAGTCAGACAGGCATAAATAGGTGTAGAGATTTGTTGCCACCTTTTGGTCATTATATTTGTCATATTTCTAAATTAGAAGCTGCTGGTGTGTAGAAATACTTGAAATACACATGGATGGAGTAGAGTGTTGTGCACTGCAACCCAACTAGTTATTGTGTACGCAGTCTGCCTTTGATGGCATACAGCTGAGGTGTTGACTCTTGATCATTCTCCCTGAAGCTTAAGTGTTTTGAAGTGGGTTTCCTGTGGTGTGCAAGTCCACTGTGATCAAAAACACTAGTCTGGGCCTTTCCCTGCTGGACGTCTCTGTATCCTCTGTTTTCTCACCCCCCCACCTCCCCATTAGAATAATATATGTTTGAACAAACTGGGGTAATAACATTTTTCTCATCCCGTATTTGAGCAGTCCATGCTCTACTAAACACCCTCACCTAAACCAAAGGGAGTATTTACAGCAGTGAGGAGGCATCTAAAGCAGAGTAGGCTTGCTGTGTGCCACATTTAACAATATGCATTACATACTTTTTTTTTGGCATGTGAGGAAACTGGTTTTCTCAGACCTGATCTCACAATCTTGGTATCAATTTAATTTTTTTGCCTGTTGTTGTAACTGTTAATATTATCTGCATCTGCACAGGTGCTGTATCTGCCTGCTCAGAACAGGTACACCAGAGCAAACCTGGCATCAAAGAAAGACCGTATTGAAAGCCTGGAGAAAAAGCTAGAGGTGAGAACGCACACAGAAAAAGCTCTCAAACTTGATCCTTTCATCTTCTTGAGCTCTGGTCTAAATGCTGACATCTCTGTATCTGTGGACCCTGTAGGTGAACCGTGGCCACATGACAGCAGAGGCCAGGAGAGCAGCTAAACTGGAGAAGAAACTGAAAATCCTGCTTGGAGGATTTCAGTCCAGAGCACTGGGGCTCCTGAAGCAGCACAGTGAACTCTGGGAACAGGTACTGAACACATTTTCATTGGACTGATAGGTTGTTTTGTCACAGGCTGTAAATTATTATGGTGTCTAAAACGGTGTGAAAGTCAGTGTCGTAGTTGCTATAGCAGTCATGTTATTCATATGGTGTCCACCAGGTGGAGCAGGCAGCCACAGAGCTCCAGACCTTCACTCAACTGAAGAAACAAGAAGATACGGCCATTCCCAGACGCCAAGAGGTAAGACATTTAACACACACAGGTATATCACAGTGCAAGGTGTCTCCTCTGCTTTTGTTCTATTAGTTACACAAAATTAGTAGCTTTAAGTCTTTGAACTTTAGAAATTAAATCACAGGCCACTAACAGCACTACATGGCCTCCCAAATAAAAAGTATCTCAATGGGGTTAAAATTATCCAGTTTAAAAGCAGTAGTGTAACTGAGGTTATAAAAAAAAAAAAAAAGCTATTTAAAACATCTCACTGGTGTTTACAGATAGTCTTCAACTTGTGTTTCAGGCTCTGCGGGAGGACGTGGAGAGGCAGATGGAGAGAGAGAAAGAACTTCAGCAGAGATATGGAGAGCTGCTGATGGAGAGGGAGTCGCTACTCAGTAGTGCTCAGAAATACTGAGCAAACTCATCACAGAGACGTCGATATCAAGCTGACCGCTGACGCGAGTGTTGAAACTTTTAATTTTCTGCAGCAAATCCTACAGATAAGCCCCCCCCCATGTGCTCATGTTGTTCAGATGTCACAGGCTGAGTTTTGAGCATGCTCAGTGGTCCTTTGTTTCTGTATTAGTGACCAATAAAGTTTCTTTTCAACATAACTTAGTATCAGTGAGTATTTGCCTGGGGTAGATTTTTATGAAGTGCAGCAAACAGTAAAGTTTAATGTATTTTAAGAAAACTACCTTGGGTCTGTAAAAATCAATAAACCATAAATCTGACACTGGCTTACTGAAAAGTTTTTATTACAATAGAAATTGGAAAAAAAATGTATACAACAAAATCCAAGAATGTGCCTAAAAAATGGATGCGTCCTCAGCAGGCGAGGAAGGTCATCCCACTCCTGGAATAGGCACTCTGCCAGAGAGAGAAGATGGACGGCATGTTGTTCAGTATGGATTCAAATGGTCAGCTATCAGGTTTTACATGATAATGTGCAGCCAGTTGGAAAACATTTAAATTCCTGTCCAGAGTGAATTTCTGACACAAGGTACAGAGATTTGCTTCAAATAACACTTGTTTAGTTTTTTTGGTAATAACTGGTTTGTTTAGCAGAGTAACTGTTCTTTTCCTGCAACAAAACAGCAGTTCACAGCCGCTTTCTAATCAAAATCACAAACAGGACTAGTTACTCAGTACCAAAAAAAGACCTAATGGTTTGTTTAAAATAATATAAAATTACCTCCCCACAACCCACATTTGTGCACAAAAATAAAAGATGGCTGTGGAAAATCCCACCTTTGTTTTGACAACAAATTTACGAGCAAACCAAAGTATGCTGACATTTCAAGCAATTAACTTTTTAAAATTTTACATTTGCATTTAACTGAACTTTGAATCCTATTTTACAGAAAGCAAGGAATGCCCGCTTTGGATCGGTGAGCGTGGAGGATGAATACAGCAATCAATAACTTTAATCTTACAGGTTGAGACATGTACAGAAAAAGTAAAACATCTAAACCAACCCTTTAAATTAAGTGTATAGTATGCAGTAGTTATGCGACTTTTAACCCATGCATAGAAAAAAAAAGATCAGCTGTAGAAAAGTTGTGTAAGTTTCTCTTTGTGTGTACACACCGTGTGTCTGTAGTTGTATCTTCTAATAGCCTCTCGGATGTGACAGAGCTGGATCGCTCCGCTCGGAGGCTCCACTGTAGCCGGACAGCTCTGAAACAAAGGATGCAATGGAATGTTTTGGATCTTTCCTTTAGGAACGTGGAGTTTTCCATGAATTGAAAATGGTCACCTTTGTCTTGTGTGTTCAGAGACTTATATTTTGCAATTAGCAATAACATTAGTTCGTCCAACTGGAAACATCCACACTAACAGAATGCGATTTCCATGACTGGGCTAACCAGTATAACAAACAAGATTCCAATAACGGGTGTAACCAGTTAACTTAACAAAAAGAGCTGAACTCAGTCACTCATGATAAACAAACAAGGGAGGGGCGACTATGGTCCAGGGGGTTGGGACGCTCATCTTGTAACCGGAAGGTTGCCGGTTCGATCCCCAGCTCTGTCTGTCCTGGTCGTTGTGTCCTTGGGCAAGACACTTCACCTACCGCCTACTGGTGTTGGCCAGAGGGGCCGATGGCGCGATATGGCAGCCTCGCTTCTGTCAGTCTGCAGCTGTGGCTACAACTGTAGCTTGCCTCCACCAGTGTGTGAATGTGAGAGTGAATGAATAGTGGAATTGTAAAGCGCTTTGAGGTCTCGAAAAGCGCTATATAAATGCAATCCGTTATTACGTATATTAAGAAAATTAACAAAGAAGTTCATATTCTACATCTGCACAGAACACTTTCTCTTAAACATTTGTTAAGACAAATTAAAGTCTGACTCGTCAAAATTAGTACAATCAAGGGATTAATAGAGCAAAATGTTTGTTATTGTCAGAGCATTTATTCATTATTCATCTTAAGTCCTTCTAAAAATATGATCAAGCAAATAAATTTACAATAAATCACAACAATTGCTGGCTACTTTAGTTGTACCCGGGGTCCAAACTTTAGACCCATTTAACCCAGAGAGTCTTGTTTTGATTCAGGACTATTAACTTGTGTTTTGATCTCTAGAGTTTTACTGAATCTCAGTGCGTTTCATTTAAAATGAAAACCAGTGGGTTGGGATCATACCTGCAGTGATGCTACTGACTTCTCTGACAACATCCATCATACAAAACAAACATTTATGCACCAGATACTTACTTAATAATAATTTACAAGTTAAAAAGGATGTTTTACAGGAGTGTAATTGTGCAGCCAAAAGCCTCTTAATCCCCCTACTTTCCGGCATCCTTTATTCCACGGTCGTGTTTATGACGATCTTTTGTTAAACTCACACTTTATAAGGATCTCATGTAAGGTTGTGATTCTATTGCGTTGACAAAACCTGTCCAGAGGCAGACAAACACCTTTGCTGAAACCTGCCGCCACATAACTGCCTTTGTAATTTCTTCATGATACACACAGACACCGACTCCTAGTCTCAAAGCAGCACCAGTCACGCTGTATTAAACTCATAAGAAACTGCAGCTGGCACTCACCTTTTTACGTTTCCTCTGCCTCGCCCTGCCATCCACACTGCCATTACCTTGTAGGACGGGCTTTGACGAGTGTGAGGACCCTGGGGTGGAGGGAGGGGTGGCTTCAGGTGAGTCTGGATCCTTCTTCACCTGCTGGGGAGGAAGACGAAGGACAGATGATATTTACACTCAGTAATATTCTGACAGTAGATTTACCGATTGATACGTCTCAATGTGAGATGAAGTGTGTGTAAGCACCTCAGCATGTGTGTTGTAGTGGATGTAGCTGGCAGAGATCACATGACTGACTGGATTCGTCTTTGCTGTCATTTCCTGCTTCACCAAGAGCGACAAATCCACAATCTGAACAAAGGAAAAGCATTTTTAAAAAGAGGAAAGCTTTTAAATTACACACATATATGTGAAGTCATGACTTAACAAGTTACCTGGGCAACAGTCTCATAAGCAAGGTACGACAGGATCTCCATGGCCATGCTGTTGGGTTTCAGCTCCAGGCTGCTGCAGTCGAGCCAGTCCCGAAACTTTGAAGCTTTCTTAGCTGGGAGCGAAGACGGGCAAAGGAAGGTCACACGACACTAGGTCAGACGGGCTTAAAATACTGAAATTCATCCTAAATCAGGTTTTTAAAATGTGCAATTCCATATGTTTTTAACTGAAATAATCAGCTGTTTATTAAATTAGTGAACTAGCAGGATAAAAACATAGTCCACGGCTTTATCTGCTTATTTATAAGAATGGCCATAAGCCATGACTTAAAGCGCATATAGTCTTTTTTGGAGTTCACATTAAAAATATACATAAACATCAAACCGACATAAAAACATACATTAGCACTAAAATTAATCCTTTACTCCTTTTGGACCTGTGAGAGAATCAACTTCGTGACAGACAGATACCAAATGGGCCATTTAAAATCTTACCAAAGCTGAGCTGTCGACTCTCACAGAACTCAGCGTATTGAGCCGGGTCCATATTCCGAGTCTGACGCTCCAAACGCTGAAGATTCAAATACACATAAAAACACTTAAACTTAAATCTATAATCCCAAAAAGTCAATTCTGCTCATCTGGACATAGCATTTTCTGTGTGTGAATGGGTGAATGACTGAATGTAGTGTAAAGCGCTTTGGGGTCCTTAGGGACTAAGTAAAGCGCTATACAAATACAGGCCATTTACCATTTACCATTTCAGTGGGAGAAACGTTTTTTCATCCAAGTGACTTCTTCAGTCTCAGCTGATGGCAGGTTTCCCCAACCTTATAAAAGTTTTGTCACTCATCCAAGTGACGAAACATTTCTCCCACTGAAAACCCTATGTGCAGATGAGCAAAATCAACTTTTTGGAAAGTCTTTACCTGGATGACTGAGCATGCATCAAGACATTTTAAATCTATAAGTTCATATATGTGTCATTTACTTTCAAAACAGCCCTGCTAATCAGTCAATTTCATGCAGACATCGTTGGGCTCTGACCTCCATCCTCTCCTGTTTGATGGGGTCTATTTCCTGACGTTCTGCTAATGACAGGAGTTCACCGGTCTGATCCATCCACACCAGGAAGTCCTGGGCCAGTCGCTGCCTCCGCTGGTTAGCACCAGCTGGACCTACAGCACCCCATTTGTTTACAAAAAAAGAAACACTTAAGATGAAAACCAGAGCTCAGTATTCATTTGGGTTTCATTGTGTAATGTGTAATATGATAATGTTACATTTTAAGTCAACAAGATGGGACAGAACCATGTTTTCCAATGTGTTGCATCACTTCTTTAAACATAAGCATTTGGGAGCTGACAGGACCTTCATGTTTGACACATAATTGAGGTTCTTCAACTTAAAATGGGCTTTTTTTTGTTCCATAATGTGACACAAGTGTTCAGTGGGCTATAGCCAGGCCAGCTTAACACCCGGACTTTTTAACTATAGAGCAATGCTGATGTGATTTGACATCGTCTTGCTGAAATAAGAAAAAGATGTCTGACCAGCAGCAAATGCTAAGCATTAATGGTGCCTTCACAGATGTGAAGCCAAACCATCTCATATATCACTCAGCTTGTGTAAGAGGAGAGCGACCACATCCATAAAAAAACTTTAAATTTTAACCAATCAGGCCACAGCACAATTCTTCATCAGTCCAGCTGAAATAAGTGTAAGCCAAGGAAAAAAAAACACAATAGTTTTTCTGGATCTCATTTAAATGCTCTTTTCAAGAGTTCTAAATTCTATTTGTGGATGCAGCAACAAGCTGAATGACTCAGAAGTGTTCTTGAGCCCACGCATTGATTTCCACTCTAAAACAGGGTCACAGGGCTATAAAACATTTTAAAGGTCACTATATGTGTGTGAGGGGACATGCATACCTGATTCTGCCTGCGTGTCTTCATCGTCAAGAGTCTTGAGTATTTTGGATTTATAATCTCTAAACTGGAGATATTTTAATAATCTTGCCAACTTCCTCTGTTCAGCAGATTTTGAGGCAAATGTGAAAATGAAGAACAGAAAAAGGGGGAAAGAATTAGTTATTTCAAACCTTAAAAAAAACAATAAAGGAAGAAAAGATTCATGGACATACAGTTTTAGATATTTAATGTTGTTTTATTCCCGTGTGCATTTTGTACCTTGTCTCTCCTCATCAGGAACAAGATGTCCTCGGGTGAAATAACCCTCGAGCCACGCAGAGCCGCTCCCTCACAGGCCTGATGCAGCTGAGAAATAAAACAATCAGAATTGAATTGCACTTATCCTTTAATATAGTTACATTTAGTTTTCTTGCCATTCAGAGGTTCAGAAATGAGACAGAATCTTGGATTTTTACAGCGACATCAGTTATACATGTAAGGATTTTATTTGTCTTATGTGCTTTACTATTATTCAACCTGTAATTAGCTCTTCAGGTGGTTTAGGCTTTGATCTTGAAGTTTAAACAAATAATTTTTTTTAACGTTATGTTTGTATATGTTGTATATTACCATAGTAATGAGTTGTGTGTGTACAATATCCTCCACCAGCGCTGCAGTCTCTTGCAAAGGCCTACGAGCGTCTCCCAGAGCAAACCTGAAAATCAAACACAGCTAAAATCATAGTTATGCAGAGCCTTGCAGAGCTTCCAGTGTGTCAGTTGAATCTAATTACACTTCCACTTGTTAAAGAGCTGCTAATTGGTAAAGTGTAAAGTCAAGACTCTTTAATGTTTCTTAAACATTAGCGCCGGCAGTGTTAACAGCACTCATTTTACACTGGTGCTCCGAAAGATCACTTCTATCTATCTAACTGGTTACTTCTATTATTTTCCATTAATGAAGCCTACATCTTACCACCTTCACAAAATTAAAATTACTGTGTTTGTACACTGTTATTTAAATGTAAATATAATAAATAATGAATTAAAATAAGTAACAAAAAAGCTAAATGTGTGGTATGGATATTTTTGAAGAGTGGACTTTTTGCAGAAAGGGTATTAAATATATTTTTTTAACATCTCTATATATTCTAACTATATATTTTATACATTATAACAGCTGTAGGAATAATTTTACAGTTTATTTATTCTCTTATCCATCCCTTTTTTGTTAAACCATTTATTCACCAAAGGTTTCAGGAAGGAACTCGTCCCCGACCCGGAGTGGGTTCAAGTGGAGGAGTTTAGGTATCTCGGGGTCTTGTTCACGAGTGATGGGAGAAGGGAGCCGGAGATCGAGAGACGGATTGGTGCTGCGGCTGCAGTGATGAGTACGCTGTACCGGTCCGTCGTGGTGAAGAGAGAACTGAGCGTAAAAGCGAAGCTCTCAATTTACCGGTCGATCTACGTCCCTTCCCTCACCTATGGTCACGAGCTGTGGGTACTGACCGAAAGAACGAGATCGCGGATACAAGCGGCGGAAATGAGCTTCCTCCGAAGGGTGGCTGGCCTCACCCTTAGAGATAGGGTGAGAAGTTCAGCCATCCGGGAGGGGCTCAGAGTAGAGCCACTGCTCCTCCACATCGAAAGGAGCCAGTTGAGG
>VUQG01039821.1:0-14641 GCA_015106755.1 Etia nguti
GCTTTTCTACAATTTCTTCTTGAATTTATGAGCTCCTCATTTAGCCAGGGCATAGGGTTCCTTTTATGACATTTTAACTTCTTTACAGGAGCAACAGAGTCCAATAGTTTAAGAAGTGTATTATTAAGGTTCGTAGTCAACTTGTCCACACATAACTCCTGGGTAAAAATGGGGTCCAACACATCAGGTAAATGTAATTTAACTCCAAGCAATGCTTCGGGGCTAATATGACGAGATGATCTGAGGGGCAATTTTCCCCTCTCAGAAGCTGGAGATTTAGGGATCAAAATATCAAATAAAATTGCTGAGTGGTCTAAAATAGGTAAAACACAATTTTCAGTCACCGATAAATTCAGTCCATAACCCAAGACAAGGTCTAGGGTGTGGCCCTTATGTGTTGGCCCAGACACAAATTGTGTGAAGTTTAAGGAATCAATTACGTTTAAGAATTCTTTGACCAGGGGTTTATCCTCACAACACAGATGAATATTAAAGTCCCCCACTATAAGAATCCTTTCATAGTGAGTGATAAAACATGTCAAGAAGTCTCAAAATTCCGAAATAAACAAGTCATTGTATTTAGCTGGACAATAGATGACTATAATTAGAACCGCGGGACAACTTAAAGTCAGGAGCTGGGACTCAAATGAGGTAAAAACACCAGGACTTTGTATCTGTTTGCATTTAAAAGAGTCTTTGATGATAGAGGCTACCCCCCCCCCCAGACATCCTGGGGGAGCTGAAGAAACTGGCATCGGAGTTCCAGCAAGGGTGCCACTTCACCAGCGCGCAGCCCAGCCTCAGTTAGGAACATGACGTCCAGCTTATGAGTACCAAATAAGTCCCAAAGTGCATAAGTTTTATTTGATACAGATCTTGCATTTAAGAGAGCTAATTTAACTCTCTGTCCATCCGTGGTAGCAGGTTGGATATGCAGTAATTGCAAGTTGTTTATATTTGCTCCACCTCCCGTCATATCCTGTTGGCATGGCGACCAATAAAACTGCGTCAGGTGAGCGTGCTCCGATGACGTCAGGTAAGCGGGAAGAAAGCAGCGCTGTTTGAGGCCAGAATAAAGTCCTAAACAGCCAGGGTCGCCGATGGTAAGGACCCGCCGCATCCAAGTTCGGACCCGCACACGCTTCCCAGAGCGCGTGCCACGTATACGTCCACTTCTCCAGCGCTTCCATTTCGAAGGATTCCAGAGTGGATCGTAGCGATGCAGTCCCTCCGGTACCGATGCCAGAGGTGGCAGGAGTCCTCCACATTGCTCACTAACGCTGGGGAGTATCAGCAGTGAGTCACGGATGTTAAGACGCATCTGTCGCTCATACACCAACAGGGAGTGGGTTTTTAAAACTAGCAGGGACACCACTAAGAACACAAAACATAAATATTTCAGAACAGAGAGATGGCGTGCCATGACACCTGGCGCCATCTTGAAACTCAAAAAAAATGAAGACCTTCTATGACTCTGTGGTGGCCTCAGCCATCTTTTACGGTGTGGTCTGCTGGACCCAGTGGAGGTGGTGAGTGACAGGAGAATGGTGGCTAAGCTGTCATCCCTGTTGGACAACATCTCCCACCCCATGCAGGAGACTCTGACAGCACTGAGCAGCTCCTTCAGTGGCAGGCTGCGGCACCCACGATGTGGGACGGAGAGATTTCACAGGCCTTTCCTTCCAACTGCTGTCAGACTCTACAACATGGTCTCTGCAGAGGACCACAAACGTGCAGACAGACACACACACATCCCATACGCAATTGTAACTGTCTCCCTGATGTGCAATATAGTGCAATGTTTTCCTACTATAACAGAGCATTTTATTCTATTTTGTATAGTACTTTATTCAATTTTATATAGTATTTTATTCTTGTTGTGTAGTATGTTATTCTATTTTATCTTATCCTATTCTATTGTGTTTTTCTTAACTTTTACTGCTCTTAAACTTGTACTTTCTGCCGTGACCAAAAAATTCCCCACTTGTGGGACTAATAAAGGTTTGTCTTATCCTATCTCATAAGCTAAGACCTTACAAAAAAGGGTTAACACACAAAAAATTGCAATTAGTGCAAGCTATCCAGCTACATATTTTTTAAATTTGTCTGATATATGAAACCAAACACTGGTTTTGAGTCAAGGACCAGTGTTAAGCACATGAATTATCAATACATGGGGAAAAAGACAAAAGAAAAAACCATAATGCCGATCAACTTATTTACTGTAGTCCATCACAGTTTGTGCTGACTCTCTTGGCCACTTATGGTCATGCATCCATTAGTCTGTTAAAAACTTGGGTGTGATTGTTGGCAGCTCGTTTAACGTTGATAAATAGATCAGTTCTGTGGTAATAGCAATTTTTTTCCAGTTGAGATCTTTGGACAAAGTGAAGCACTTTCTTTCTTATATTGACTTTGTCATACATGTCACACATGATCTTATCATAACAAGACTGGATTATTGTGATTTTTTGTACAGTAGTTTACGACAGTTCATTCAGTTCAGCTGGTGCAGAGCACTGCTGCTTAACTTTTAACTGGGAGATGAAAATGTACTCAGTACTTCATTGGCTTCCTGTCAATTTTAGGATTAATTAATAGTTAATGGAGTTTTTCCTGCTTGTTTTCAAGATTTGTAATGCGCAAGGACCACTGTATTTATATGATCTTATTCATGTTCACACTCACATTCAGTTGATCCTCAGTTTTCCAAGATGTAGACCTAAAAATAGAGTTGACCAAGCTTTATTAACTGTTGCTCCAAGTCTCTGGATTGTCTAGCATTTCATATTAGATTTGGCCAAACTGTTTTTACTTTTAAGTCATTTCTCCTCCCTGGCCTTTAATTTGAACTAAACCTTGATATTTTGTTAATTATTGTTATGTTTTTTTAAAAATTTTTAGGCCTGTGAAGCAGTTGGTTAACTCTGATTGTTTAAAATGTGCTATATAATTTATATAATTACCTTAATTGCTAATAGTGTTTTCATTTTAGACACTGTACCAACTTTTTTGGAAATAAGGTTATACACACACTTTTGAAGCCAGGACTTTTATCCACAACACAACATTTTTTGAAATAAAAACAAATGAGTACTTTTTGGAAATAGGGGACCTCCATTGTCAGTTGTAGCTTACCACAAAAGGATATATATCCATAACTTGAATACTGTGGAGGATATTTGGACTACATTTTTAATGTCTCTAAGTTTAATGCCAGTTTTTCTGGGCAGCAAATGAAACAGAGTGCCTCAAAATGGGCTGGTACACGTCCAGAAAAGACATACAGCTAATTCACATTTGAGTGTGTGGCCTCTATTATCTGTCTGGACAGTCTTGTGGGGATAATGTCAAGGAGACTGGATGAGGGTCTTATGTGTAACTTGGTATTCATAAGAGCATGCAGTGATATTAGCCTAAAGCAAATCAACACATTTAGACTGAAATTGGGTGCAATAGAGGTCCACAACAAAGACACCAGGCATGATGTCTTTTTGGCGAAGAAGGTAAGAAGTTTTGCAAAAATTAGTAAGCTGAACAAGCTATGACCTTTGGTGTATAGAGCACCATTTTCTGTTAAGGATCCAGATACTACTTGGGTGTAGTGCATGTTGAAATCAGGTATAGAATACTTTTTATGAAACTGCTTTCATTGACAACAAGTCTGTAATTTAGATTTCATATGGTCTTTTATAATCACATAGTAGAGTAAATAAATACATTTACACAAACACACAAAGTATGCCCAAAGATACAAAAAAGTCACAAAAATGTGAATAAATTGAATCACAAAGAACATACAAATGTGTTTGGGACAGGTAAGCAGTGTTTCCTGATTTGTGTCAACAAGGGGAACAATTCTAAGGGACTGAAAAAGGGTTCATTGATGGCAAGGATGGCAGGAGGCTCAGTCACAGACACTGAGCAATTGGCTTGTCAGTAGGAATGCTAAGTAAAGTTAAATCTGCATTTAGAGCTAAAGGAAAGAAACCAGTAAATTACTACAGGTGACAGTGCACATGACCACAGTGGTTCTACATTAAGCACAAAATGTAATAAAAATCAGAAAAGCAACTCTTCCTCACCTGACAGAGAATGTCTAAAGGTCTAGAGACTGAAAAAAGCAAGGCTACGTTTTAAAGTTTGTGAAGACATTTCACCTCTCATCCAAGAGGCGTCTTCAGTTCTAAAAATGGCCTACACCTTTTTTCACACCTTGAAATAGGTCAGCATACACTATGATGCTTGACATACGTCAAGGTATGAAAAAAGGCATCGATTACTACCAATCACCTGGAGTTAAGGTTGCAATCTCTGTGAGACATTGCCACACCCTATTATGTGACCTATTGAGGTAACCAGAGGCAAGGTGTGACTGGGGATTGAAACACCTGGGAAGGAATATCAAGACTGCATTGTAGGTGGCTGACTGTTGCTGTAAGTCACCCTTTCTGTTCAATAATGGCCCTTCACAGTTGACATAGATGGCCTCTTTACTCCTCTCCCAAACTGTCTTATCGGTCCAAAATGTGAACACTGGCATCCTTAGAAGAGGGTTCTTTGCCCTTTAGGTGTAGATGTACAGCTGAGTCTTGTCCTGTTGACATGAGTCTTCTATGCTGTGCCATCCATTTGTGGAATGGCTGTTTCATTGCTCCTACGTAGTGGTCCAAGCACTCCTCACTGGACTGCACAACATACACTATGCTGCTTAGCTTGTGTTTGGGAGCTTTGTCCCTGGGATGAACCAGTTTTTGTCTGAGGATGTCATGTTTGAAGAAAATTCTGAGTTTCTCTGACAAACCTGCTACATAAGGGATGGCAGTGTTGTTCCATCTGTCGTTCTGGTTCTCCCTTGTTGGTGTCTGGCCTTCTTTTCTGTGTGTTTTTGCTGATTTGAGGAAGGCAAAGTCAAGACACCACATGCTTTAAGAGATTTCTTTACATGTATCCATTCCAGTGTTAATTTCGTTGACTAATCATTTTCGTCATACTTTTTGCCACCAACCTTTTTTTTTTTTTTTTTTTACATGAATACAAGTCAATAATTAATAAAAGCTCATGAATGATGACAAAAACTATGATGAAATGTATTGACACTTTCGTTAAAAACTGAAAAATGGAATGGAAGTGGTTTGGAAGAGTTTGGAAGTGATCCAATCAGAAGTAATCTTCTTATGAAGAAAGGTTAGACGCACCCAACTGGATCTGCCACCAACAAACAGGGTGGGAGAGAGGGAAGTTATCGTACTTCCTGTTTCTCATGAAAACACGACATAATGCAGGTGCTTGGGAGGGAGTGAGAAGCAGATATATGGACACAATTCGAATTTGATGCCAAGGAAGGCGCTTTGAAAACCATATGGAGCAACTTACTAAAAAAAACGACTCAACTTCAGATTTAGTCTATGATAATCTTATAATATTTACTTGACTAAAACTATACGAATTTAGATGCCTAAATTATGACCAAAATGAAATAACATTTTAGTCGAGAGACCAAGTTTAAAACGGAATCCAAATTAACACCCGTGCATGCCTTTCCCTTCTGCCTTAGAGGGAACGTTCTCTTCCTAGTGGTGTAGGGTCCTGACCACCACCGGTTTGTGTTCCAGTGGGTGGTGGGAGTCAAAGTACCCTCCTTATATTGCCAAAAATATTCACTCATTCATCCAAATCATTGAATTCAGGTTTTCTAATAACTTCCATGGCCACAGGTGTATAAAATCAAGCACCTAGGCATGCAGACTGCTTCTACAAACATTTGTGAAAGGATGGGTCTCACAGTGAATTCTAGCGTGGTATCACCTGTGTAATCCCCGATGCCACCTGTGCAACAAGTCAAGTTGTGAAATCTCCCCACTATTGGAGATAAATTATCTGAATTTCAGGAGCGGGACCACGCCTCCAAACACGCCCCTTCCAGGTCTTATCTATATATGACCCCCCAGTTCTACACGCTGTTCGTTCTTGTTAAGTCAATCGCCTTTACCTACTAAAAACGCTGCCAAACCTAAAATGAGGACGTGGGTCCAGCTAGTGAAATAAATATTCCACAGTCAACTGTTAGTTGTATTATAACAAAGGGAAAGCAATTGGGAACGACAGCAACACGTAACGTTAATGTAACACGTAAAATCAAAGAGCAAAGATGCTGAGGCACAAGACGTAGGTCTTCAACTTTCTGCAGAGACCTCCAACCTTCATGTGACCTTCACATTAAATGAGGAACAGTCCATGGCTTCATAACGTCATAGAATGGATTTCCAAGGCTGAGTAGCTGCATCCAAGATTTACATCATTTAGCACAATGCAAAGCACTAATGCAGTGGCGCAAAACACAACGCCACTGGACTCTAGAGCAGTGGAGACATGTTCTCTGGAGTGTCGAATCACGCTTCTACTGGCAATCCGATGGATAACTCTGGGTTTGGCTGTTGCCAGGAGACGAGTACTTGTCTGACTGCACTGTGCAGGTGTAAAGTTTAGTGGAGGGAGGATTATGGTGTGGGGTTGTATTTCAGGAGTTTGGCTCATCCCTTCATGTTTCAGGAAAACAAGACATTTCGGACAATTTCATGCTCCCAGCTTTGTGGGAACAGTTTGAGGATGGCATCTTATGTGACTGCGCACCAGTGCACAAATCGAGATCCATGAAGACATGGATGGGCAAGTTTGGTGTGGAGGAACTTGAATGGCCTGCACGGAGTCCTGACCTCAACATGACAGAACATGCTTGGGATGAATAAGATGAATGCGTGTGAAGGCAGACACACAACACATGCAGACACACACTTGTTATTTTCCTCTGAGTCATCGATTCCATCACTAGTTAGTTAACATAAAAAATGATTGTGCAATGATATACAGTGCTGCATTAATTTATTAGACCACCGTCTAATGTAATGTTTATACCACATGCATGCGAAGGCAGACAAGTGAATATTTTTTGCACTATAGTGTAGGTACTGGCCTGTATGTGTTGGTTTCCAGTAAACTTCTTTGTTGAAGATCCCATCCTCCTAAACAAGCCCAGCACAGTCTGGGAACGGTATCCTATCTTCCTTGGTATTGTACTGGTAGCTAATGAAAAGAAATAGAGAAAAATCCTCTTTTGTAAAAACTGAGTACCAGGTTTTACTTTAAGAAGTGCTTCCGTGCCGCTCTCCGCGGCAGCCGCCTGCCACCGGCTACCACTCCATCTCTCTCCGTGCTCTAAGCTCCATTGTCTCTGTCCTGCCAGGCCCTCTTATTGGCCTCTGTGACCTCCCAGATGTGTCCAATTAGTGATCAGGAGGGGGTGGAGTCTTTCCGGGACAAGTTAACAATATATACAATAAAAACATGCAATAAAACCATAAGAATAAAACACTGTATATTACTAAAAGATTAAAAAAAAAGATAAAACAACAACACATGCAAGATGATTAAAAACATTAAGTTAACTTGTCCATTCCACCCCATGACATCTTTCTAGGCCCTGTTAGTACTGTCACTGTACTGTTTTGGGTAAACTGAAGGCTTTTCAGGAAGACAGCTTTATTTTAGCAATTTTGTCCAGATGAAAGATGACATATTTTCCATTGTACGTACATGCTGAAGGACATATCCTCATAAAAAAAATGCTTCCAAGATTTCTCACAAGTTCGCTGGAGGCCAAGATAATGTCAGCTTAAGTGAGTATCTAGCTAGATAGCATCTTCTATAGGAGGCTCTTCATTTTGTCCTAAAAGGTGTTGTGATCATCTCACTGACTGGATTATGTCATAAATCATCAAGTCCTTTACAAACCCAAATATTCTGGCTAACAGCTGAATTTTCCTGTTCAAGTGCAGCTAGCAACTCCAGTCCTTGAGAGCTACTGTCCTGCAGCTTTTAGACGCATCCTTGTTCCGACACACCTGAATCAAATGAATGGCTTGTTATCAGGCCTTTCCCAACCTTAATGGTAATCCAACCATTCAACCATCCTAAAGCTGCAGGACTGTAGCTCTTGAGGACCGGAGTTGGACACCCCTGATGTAGAGCCTCTTACTGCTAAAGACACTGACAGCGAAAGTGGACAGTATATCATCGGTTTCTTAACATAACACTCATTGAGCCCCTTAAAGAGATATTTAGTTTTAGTGTTGTTATTTTCCTCTGAGTTATTGATTCTGTCACTAGTTAGTTAACATAAACTAATGTAAGTCTATTAGCCGCAACCACCAAACCAACCACATGATGTCACTGACAGAAGATGGTGCTAAACATGTTTTTGAAAGTTCAACTCCAGCTTCACAGACAGTGTTACATCATACATGTCATTTGTTGACAGCTGGGCTCCATGATGTAAATTAGTCTTTATATGTTTTGTGTTTCAGGTCCACTTCAATCCAGTGGAGCAAGGAATTTGTTTCAACAAACCAAGAATTTGATATTAAAAAGTAGGAGAAGGCGAAAAGGGTCATTTTAATTAGCTTGGTTCACTCTGTCATCATCACAGTCAGTATAAAGTTTCATAACACATACCTGTATATGAATCCCATCTAACCCAACAAACTTTCATTAGATTTATCTGAAATACTAATTTTGCATGATTATTCAGCTGTAACAAAATGAAGGTGAGGGAGTGGAAAAACAGATCAGACACAGTTTACTGATGGACTAGTTACCAAGACAGCAACAGACTCAGACTCCCAGTTCGGTTTTCTTTTGTTTTTTATTAAATTAAAGCTTCTTTTTTTTTTTTTTTTTTACAGTTTATGACCTTTTTTTTTTAACAACCTTCTTTTTTTCCTTTTTTTTCATCATTTCTGCCATTACTGGATAAAAATGTTTAATGAGATTTACAGAAAAACTCTTTAATGTTCTCCAACTTAAACATTACTAAGCCGTCATGATAGATGACAGCTCTCTTATAGCCATAACAGAGATGTTTTACTGAGTTACTAATACTGGATTAATCCACTGTCAATCTGTGACCCTTATCCATTTTGACTCCTTCCTGCAGTGCGACTGGATTCCAATCCAGACACTTTTTGTTGAGCCTTTACAGAGCATACATTACCTTCAGACAAATTCGGTTCTGGGCAGACCCACTGAGACCAGTTTAAGTTATTTTCAGGTGAAAAAATGTTTAGGTTTAGTTAAAATAGATGTAGTTCAGTGTATTTTATAGTCTTATAGTCGTTTCAGCCTCATCTTCACTAATCTCCAGGATCCCAGCTGTGACAGACATTGCACTTTGGATAGAGAGAAGGAACAAATCTGTCAGCTCGTTCAGGTGCAGAAGGAAGACAGGAGTCAGAGGGAAAACTCAGTTTGTTAAAGAAAACCTGCCAGTCACTAGGTTTAGTTAACAGAGTCTGTTACCCTGGTAACTGTTTAAATTAACTGTCTTTGTGGAACAGAAAACCCAAAGTTTTCCCCTAAATTCATGGGTTTCCCTTCCCATAATGCATTGGTCCGAGTTTCCCCCTCGATTTCTGTTTATCTGCTGACGGTACAGGACAACTTCACTGCATTGAGGGGCAAGTGGACTGTAGAACCTCCTTCCACCTACCACCAAGGCAACAAAGGAGTGGCCTAACCAGTCTACAGACCTCAATCCTAGAGAAAATCTGTAGAAAGAGCTGAAGCTCTAAAACTTCAAGGATTTAGAGTTTCTGTAAAGATGAGTGGGTTAAAATCTTTCCTGGGATATGCACAAACCTGGTGACCAACTGCAAGAATAATCTTACTGCTGTGCTTGTCAGCAAGGGTTTCTCCACCAAGTACCAAGTCACGTTTCGTTGGGGATCAAATACTTAGTGACTCAATTACAAGCCAATCAGTTTATAATGTTTATGTAATGTGTTTTTGTCTAGATTTGTGGTTGACATTTGGTCTCTCTGCATTGAAATGAAGCTACCATGAAAACTGGAGACTGTTCATTACTTTGTGAGCAAACTTACAAATTCAGTCAGGGATCAAATATTATTTCCCCTGCTATAAATATATATTAATAAATAAATTAATGCAGCACTATATATTATTGCACAATCATTTTAAATGGAGGCTGTAAGTAGGGATTATGTTTGCTCCATGTGCAGGAGGTGAAGTGACTGCAGGCTCCTCTCTAGACTCATCAGCTGCAACAAGTGTCTCTGTTTACCCATCTACAAATAAAACACCTCCACACATTCATTTACTGATAAATTATCGGCACCTCTCTAATTAAAGTTGGGGCTGTGGGCACTGCACTGATCCTACTAATTGGATGTTACAGCTTGATATCCATTCTTTGTTACTGCAGGATACTTGTGCCCATTTTTGTGTCTTCACTTTTGGAAGAATCCCTACAGAAAGGGACATCTATAAGTCATTTTTAAAGTGATATATATGTATAGAAGTATAACAAGGTATGGGGAATCTACCAAAGCCTATTAACATATGTGCACAAAAGAGAACCTTATATTGTCTTACCCATCAAGTTGTATGACTTAGCCAACTACTCTCTGCTTCCTGCTATCATAGTTCATAAAGCCAGTTCGAATGGAAGATGTTACACTTAAATGTACCACCAGTTATTATTCCAATGTCAAGGTGTACTTTTGATGTACTTAAAATTTTGTTTTAGTATTATGTACTAGCAGTATGTCCTAAGTTAGCCTAGTTTCTGTATTTTCTTCTTTAAATCTGTTCTGTTGTTTGTTGTGCACAGCACTTTGTTCAGCAGCCATTTTAAAATAAACATTCAGCCACATCTGGCCCGCATGATATGTATTTCAACCCTTTATATCAAGCTCAACTTATGAGCCATGTGGCCCACATACTTTGAGCATGTCATGAGCAGGTTTGGGAGTCAAATGTAGTAGCTATGCCTGACAGAACAGGTAGACACATAGAGAGTGTCTGTTATATGGAATGCTTCCAGACATTTAGACAATAATTACCACAAATTACTAAAAAACCTATACGGTAAAACTTCTGTTTTATGCATTTTCATTGTTTGCTGTCCAATATTAATGCTGAAAGTTGCTTTAGAGTGGATTTCAACCAAAGCATTTCACTTTTGGTCTTCTCATGTTTATTGCATGGAGCATAAAAACCCGCTTTTATGCTACTCTTCATGTTTAATTTGGCAAAGTTTTACATCAGAGGCCTGTTCTGATGCAACCCCAGAGGGGATTTGTATCTCTAGCTGGAGTTGCACCAGCAACCTTTTGCTAGCAAAGCAAATGTGCAAACCCCTCTATGCTCATATGGTTGGTCAAATACTATTTGGACTACAGATAGACTAAACAGAAACCAAAAAAAAGTCACTCAGCCTTAGTTATTAATGTGTGTGCAGAAAAAAGATCAACAAAAAAAAGTTAGCACACAAATCGTTGCCAGATTTATGACACGTGCACAACAGCCAGTTCAGTGCAAACCTCCAACATATGTAGGACTAGGGTAATGGATAACTGATTTCTAAATAACTGGACATGAAAAACTTGAGCTGACTTTATGTAATGTTATACTACAGTATATTTCAGTTAATTATCTTTCTCTTGACAGCCTGACTGCTCATCCGTTTGTTACCTGTTGAAGTTCAGGGTCTGTTTGCCGGGCTGGGGTCAGCATTTATTCAGGTTAACATCATTCCGGGGTCTTGACTAATTTAGCGTTAGCATGCTGTCATTACAGAGGCTTGCAAAGAGATGAAGTTGTGTTGGCAGCATAATGCAGTTGTTTCTGTCCTGGAGACAGTTCGCAGTTTACCATCATACTCTTGTCCTTCTGTGCAATAAAAATAAAAGTATTGTCCATATCCATGATGTAGATTACACCACTATTTTCCTCCTCCAGCACACAAATTAAAACTACTGAGTGAAGTGCAAGTGGAACCAATAGGGAAGCAGTCTAACAATTCCAAGGAAATGAAGTACTGGATTCTCGATTCCCACCCTGAGTCTTTAGAGTGACAGAAAGGGGAGTTTCACTAGTCCAGCCTATTTAGGTTCAAAGTGGGCTGTATGTTGCCAAAGGTGTAAAGTTTGACATCTCCATTTTAAAGCTTTATGCAGTATTTTAGTATGTTGGCAATCCACACCACACCTGTGAGGACGTTTAGGATGGCTTTATGTCAGTTTTCAACCAATCATTAAGTTTACCTTGAAGACCGTGCTGGATGCAAGCCAGATAGGAATGGATTGTTAATATGACCATTTACAGACAGAAAGAATGACGCAGACACAAATGGTGAACAGAGTGGTGACTGTGCTATACGCCTTCACCGCTAAGCCAAGAAAGAAGAAAGTCTGACTTAAATAATAGTGTCCAACGTCCAAGCAGGAAGCCAGAAAAGACGCAGCTTTCCAAAGTGTTTCCACAAAATGATCAGTTAAAAAAGAAACAAAAAGCAACACTCTCTATATATAATAACAGAGGTGCTTTATAATGTTTCCCAGAGACAAAAAAAAGTTTGGAATGAAAGTTGATATGAGGAAAAGACTAAAAATACAACAAAAATTATGAACAAAAAGAAAATGAGGTGGAGGACAAGTAGCATGTGAGAAACTCATGTGAGCTGGGGATGGGTGCAGCTTCATCAGCATCCATGAGATGGTGCCAAGAAAGAGGGCAAGTGATGACATCTAGCAAGGATAGAAATCATTTTTAATCAAAGCTAAAGAAGTGGAATTTGTTTAAACTGGGTTAAATCTTTATTTATTTTTATCATTATTATTATTATTTATTTTTATTATATATATATATATATATATATATATATAATTTTTATTATATTTATTTTGACTTTATTTAGCATTGCGTTTTCTTTACATGCAATTTATTTCTTATTGTAACTGTGATATATAAATGACCAAAAGGCAATAATAATCACCACCATCATTAGTAGTAGTAGAAGTAGTACTATTAATTTCAAAGACTTTTAAATCCAATGAGTGTTTAAATGTGTCACGACTGCCAGGCCTTCATTTGTTTGTATCTAGACTAAAGTACGAATAAATTTAGGTATGAAAATATTCGATAAATCGTATTTGTGCATGGTTAATTTGTACTCCTGATTTACCAATTCGTGTGTATGCACTGTTAGGAAAAGAGGGTCTCAAAGTACCAAAATAAGATAGGAAGTTACCTGAGCAAAAAAGAAAAGTATATACAGACAGAGAAGCGTAGAATTTGTGAGATAAATATTAAAGAAACACAACACAAAACAAACACAGACATAAAAAACTATGACACACTCTTTCTAGAGATTAATGAGCATTCAGTTTTTATTATTTGTCTCACATGTGAATGAATTTGAACAAATGGCCAATTAGAAAGACAAAAAAACTGTGCGATATTAAATAATGATATAAAATATGACTTAACAGATGTACACAACAGAAACAAACATACAAAAAAACAGCAATAGGTTTCTTAAGTCAGAAATGACTTGTAATACTTGACCCACAGAAGTGAAAATATACTGTGTTCAACTCATCAGACAACCAGAAAGTCTTCACTTTTAGTTGTGCTCTTCATCTTCACATGTCCTTATCCGTCCATCCCCATCAGCAGCTCATCAGTCTGCTTTCCAAACTGCTGATATATCAGTGTTATGATGTAACCGCTTTGCAACTGAGTCTCCAAACTCATGCCATAAAAGCCCTCTACACACGTACAGTTTCCATCTGTAAATTGTGCTGTCTACAAAGGTAAAATTTTCCTATAGCAGCAGAGCTGACTGCACTTATGACTGCATGCTGTTGCGCTGCTGCTCTGCCAGTCAGTCTTCAACGTTCTGATTCCTCTGATTGACTTTGTTTGAATGAAGCGATGAAGCCTACCTTTAATCGAGACTACTCAACATCTTGTTAGGTGCTTCGGGGCACACACAAGACTGTGCAAGAAGCTGACAATTCACAACACCTTCAACATGTCCAAAACCTACTGAGCAGCAGTGACGCAGGGTCAGGTAGCATCATTCACCTCAGCTTTATTGCTTATCTTAGTAAAGTGTCTGTGGATCACAAGGTCCTATATTATTAGAAAGTCTGTGGTTCAATGCATGTGGTGCATGCACCAGCTGTGTGTAAATGTGACTCACCAACTGTACAGCTGTTAGTGCAAAAGCAGCATTTAGTCTAGATTTTAAAAGTGGTATATAAACACCCCTGCATGCACCCTTTGGCTTCAGTGTCCCAGTCATGGCTGGACCAAAAACAGCGCAAACATATCAGATGGTGATTGAGAAATAATTATAACGCTACAAACTGGAGCAATAGCTCTACTAGTTGCACTGACAGCACAATGGAGTCACAGCATCTGGGCATTAATGTTTACAGCTTTTAACAGTTTTACAGCAGTAGTAGATTTTATAAGAGGGCCAAATGACTATAAGGTATTTGTGTCCATACTAAGGTCCTTAGTATAAGGAATACACTATTTTTAAAAAGACACAAAATTCCTGAAAGGTCTTTACCGGACAGCAGGACATAGACTTTGTGAGACAGTTCTATTAAAAATGACCCAAAAGGCACCAACAGCACAAACATGGTAGAGAGGTCCAATTCATTAGTGTGGATGCTTATTAAGCATCCACAGTATTGTTCTTCTACTTTTCATATTCCGTACGTTTTTCGGCATCTATCTCCTTCAACACCGTTCAACTTAGAAAAACTATTCA
>VUQG01039831.1:0-13964 GCA_015106755.1 Etia nguti
TCAGAAAGAGTGAGTGAGGAGGAGTTGGTCTTCAGTTAGCTGCACCATGTTTTTAATAAACGTGTCCCACAGTCTCCTGGAAGAGTGAGTCAGGTTTACAGTGTGACAGAAGAAGGTTACTGACCTTGGTTTGTGGTGCAGCTCAGCAGTGAGATCAGAACTAAAGAGAAATTAAACTCAGGTTAGTTCAAAGTAGAGCCCTACGTGGGACTATGTCTAATCTCACTCCTGCAATATCTGTGTTCAATGTTGCAAGTCAAAAAAACTAAGACTTGCATGTGGTAGTTTGTTTAAGTTGGCTATGTACGGCTTACAATAAACAATTTCTTGTTCTTCACTTCTTATACAGTGGTATTATTTATTCAACCAGATTGAAACTACACATAGCTGTCCATACTGTGAAAGGTTTCATCCTTGCAACAGAGTAAGCTGAGTGATTCTCTACAAGATACTCATAGATATCATCAAACTGCAGCTCTGGGAGACTCAAATCAAGCTGCTGGAGCATAATGTGGATCACAAGTCCCAGAAATTCATAGTATCTCTTCATATCTTTGTTTTTCCTCCATGGATAGATGATCCAAGTAGTTTTGGCTCAGGGCAGGCAAAAAAAAAAAAAGAACAACACTGCAGTACTACTCAGTGTCACTATGAAGTAATGTTTTGCACAACAGGGTAGTGAGTCGGTCATGTGACTGAAAACGATGAATACTGTATGATGAAATATGTTTATATGAATTGAATGTGCTTTGAACTGAGGACAAACATGAATCAGATGTGCAAACATCATATAATGAACAAGAGCCTCTTAAAAACAGAATAAAACCCAGAGACACAGTTCAAAGAAATACATTCAAACTTGCTGAACACCACAGTGTAACACAATGATTCTTGGATTCTTGTTTAGTTTTAGCCGCCCACAGGAATCTTAAAACTCCCCACAGGATCCCCGTCCCAGTGCAGGGCTACAGTTCAGAGTTTCACATTCAACAAGACAGCAGAGGCATGAAAAACACAGAGTGAACTTACAGAGCAGACACAGCAGAGACGTTTCCTCCATCCTGCTGCTCAATGATATCTGAATTACACTGAGATCAGTTCACAGTTACTTCAAATAAAAACATTACTCTTCCTCTTCATCTTCTTCCCCCTCCTGTTTGACTTGATGTCAGCATTCTTATTTCCCCAAAACTCTACACAAGCAGAAAGCAGAACTCTCTGCAATGAAAAAAAGAACATGTTGGATTTACTTAATTCAATACATTGGTTGCACACAGATCTTTTGCAACTTAAACAACTGAATTAAATCAACACAGGTCATTTGGGAAAGGCCTGGGGCCTATCCCAAAAGTGATAGGGTGAGAGCCAGGGTACACCCTGGACATGCCACTAGTCTATTGCAGGGCTAACACAGCATTTATCCTGTCTTTCTTCTCTCACCCCAACCGGTCGCAGCAGATGGCCGCCCCTCCCTGAGCCTCGTTCTGCCGGAGGTTTCTTCCTGTTAAAAGGGAGTTTTTCCTTCCCACTGTCGCCAAAGTGCTTGCTCATAGGGGGTCATATGATTGTTGGGTTTTTCTCTGTATTTATTATTGCAGGGTCTACCTTACAATATAAAGCGCCTTGAGGCGACTGCGGTTGTAATTTGGCGCTATATAAATAAAATTGAATCGACAGAATGCTCCCCAATTAACTAAACCCCAACAACTGCATGACTACCAACTGTGGGAGGAAACCAAAGCATCCACTGCAAACTAGCTAGATTGCAGACTTGAACCCAGAACCTTCTTAGTATGAAGTAATAGTGCTAACCACCACACCACCAAGCTGTCAAGGCTGAGGAAAGAAAAAATGGAGTCCAATTTCTTTTATGTGTACATACTTGACCAATAAAGCTGATTTTGATTCCCAACAACAGCGTGGCTTACATTCAGTGTTGTTTTATACACTCACTAATTGGCTGTGACTGATAATAATTGGAGATAATGGATTTCTGAGTTTCCTAGAACAACAAAAGGGGTTTAATAGTTCACCTATTGACCTATGTAGTGAGTATGGAGTATATGGACTTTTATTAAACTTCGCAGACTGTGTCACGGTCATCATCAGGCTCACATAGGCTTTGCAGCTCCTTGCAGGTTTTGCTTTGGTTAAGACCTGTTCAAAAACGAATAATCCTCCACCAAAGAGAATCTGGAGTACATAAAACCACAAACAAAAACAAACAAAATCCCCCCCTTCCCCATCATTGCCACCTGCACATTTTTTCCCCGCTCAAATTTAAAGGACAACATGTCTCCATTATATAAACCACTTGATTTTGATCTGAACTGAGCTGCAGAGAAGTCATTGAGTTTATTTTTCTCCAGAACTGCACCACTACAGCTTTCTGTAGTGCTAATTCAAGTTGGCCCTTCCTGTGAGACACCTCATTACCATCAAACAGATCCTGCATTATTTAACACAATAAGACATTAAATAAATGTAATGTTTTAAGAACAGATCAAAGTAAGTGAGATTAAAGCACCAAGGCAAGGATGAAATGGTTTCATGTAACTTAAGCCAGGTACTGTACTTGTTTCCATCAGCCATGGAAAGCTGAGGGAAAACAGGTTGAGGGTTAAATAAAAGTATAGAATTTGGTGTAAGAGGTTCTACATCAAAAGAGTTCACAGTTATAGGAGCCTATGTCAAGAGAGTAGACCATCCTGATGGTCTGAGATGTGACAGCCCTTGATAATTGTCCTCCTACTCTTAGTAAACCCTCTTTTAAGATTGGATTTAGCATGTAGATTGCACTCATTTCTGAACAGTAGCTGGTGCAATTTCTAGACTTTCACTGCACCATAACCACTTTCACTGGCATCAGCAAAATGGTGCTACTGGAGAGAAAGTTACTTTTTTTTCAAATTTTTGGAATTGTTACATTGCAGAACAGAGACATCTGCTGGCATGGAAAGATCCTGAATCCAATCTTGATTGAGCTCTAAGGTATCACGATATCCTATCCATAGCCTTGTTTACACAGTAGTTGTAGCAAAATCCATAGTTAGAGCTGATGACTTGGAGCTCAGATGGATGATTATTGACTGTGTGGATAAATGAATTTACATTTCTGTGTCTGGCTTAGCTCTTCAAGTACCTGTTGCCATGACGAATCCTGATAACATAGATGAGAGTTTAGGTAAACTCATCATGGAACAGAAAACTCAGAGTTTGTTAAACCTGCTTTCTCCATCTAAACAATTTGAGTCTCTGCTCCTGAAGAGTGTTACTCTAGATGAAACTGTTAGAAACTTATTACAGTTTTGTTATTGCACAGAACTTTGAAGCATTAGAAGAATTGTACTTCTAGGTGACAGCAGTGTTTGAAAGAAGAGTCTGAGTCCACGTTTATTTGTATTGTTTTGTATTTATACAAACAGTTTGGTCCACAAAGAGACTTCACCCTGTTTAAATCCTTACTAACTTCATCTGTCCCTTTGACACCAGGGGGAGGAAACATTAGCACATTTCTGACATTTACTAACATTTACAGAAAATTTTCTATCTATGTTCTTAGTCTGTCATAACAGAAAACTGCAGCTTGAGGCCAAATGGTCCTGTGTATAAAGATAGCAGGGACTTCTAAATCACATGACTTCTGTAATCACATGACTTCTGTTGTAGTCATGTGACTTAAGAGCAACCACCAGCTGGTGATCTTTACACTTTACCTGTACACCTGTGTCATGTTGCTGGGTTTTTAACAGGTATTATAGCTGCACAGGTGTGCAAATGGACATTGTGGTGTACAAAAAGTGACACAGTGCAGTGAGGTGTGATTACTGTGGTTCAGTATGTGTGGGTCGGACCCACGTGGATGATTAAAGAGTCTGACAGCAGCAGGAACGGCCTCCTGTGAAGGTTGACGGACTCTGTTGTTGAAACTGCTCCTCAGATTGTCCAGTGTGTTGTGGAGGTGATGGGAGTCATTGTCTATGACTGCCAGGTTTCTGTCACCCCAAATAAATGAAATGAAGTTCATGTGAGGTTAAAAGTTTAATTAAGACTAAAAGTTTTGATTGCAGCATTCTGAGGGTGTTTTGGGGATGTTACTGAGGTTGTAGGAACATTCCCTGATAACTGGGTTAAAAGTTAAAATATATGATACAAACATTATTTTCACATCTTTCTGCTACATTGATTTTTTTCTTTTTCTTAACGTGACATGAGCCAGAGTTAGTTACATTTAGTGACGGGATGAGAACTGAGCAGTAAGTATGAACGTTTTCTGCAAGAACAAAACTTTTACTTTTTCTGATGCACACAATCAACTGATTTTAGTGAGAGACAGCAGTTCTGACAGCTCTTTGCACTGCGGTTGCTGAAAGTCACAGTTTTGTTAGCAGTCGACTTTCCTCAGTTTGTTTCCTCGCTCCTTTGTTTAGTTTGGTTCTTTCAGTTTACTTTCTTGTTTAAAGACATGACTCACTGTGTGCATTAGCAGTCATATAGATAGACTGCTGCTGCAAGTCCTACAGCAGGGTGGACTAAACCATTTTTTGTCTGTAAGGGGTGAAATGACATCACACCTAGTGTTGTCACGGCTAGTTTGGAATCAAAGTTCAGTGACTTGACTGATTCATTCATGAAATTAAACTATGAAACTAATTACTTAGAAACAGAAAAATTGCAAACTAAAACAAAATTTTTGTTTTAGGTTTGCATGGACTCCTCCCACCTCAGGGGCCCTGGGTAGTCCTACTCATCCACCACCGCTGCCCCGCCCCTGCTTGCGTTGACACATGATCAGGGAAGACGCGGAAGACGCACGGAGGAAACATATTTAAACAACATTAAATGTAAATGTTTTTAATAAAGTAAAAATCAGACAATCTGAGACCCATGATATATCGATGAGGAAGTGCAAAGGTTTTTTTTAAAGCTGAAGGAGAAAAACTCGGAAAATACGGAAATGAGAGCTGGGAGGTCTGCGTCTCTCTGCTGGAGTTTACTATCTGTCTGCGTCCTGGTGGTCTCTGCAGGTGAGACTCAAGCTGTTTTAGAGCAACATGAAGTCTGAGAGTTCACTTTATATTACTCTGAAAAGTCTGTAAAGCTGAGCCTATAATATCTGTGTCATTAGTGTCTGTTTAACCTGTACTGTGCAGAGGAGACACGAAAGCTCAGCGCGCAACCCGTTTTATTTGAAGTTATTCTACAATACGCACGGCAGGGTGCTGGGCTCAGCTCCCAACAGTTTATTTTCATTAACACGATAAGATCCCGAGAAAAGAAGATGTTGCTCTGCGCTGTCACTGAGGGAGGAGTTTAAGGTGTGCAGGAGGAGGTGGAGCCTATACAGACTGCATGTTTTCATGTGATATATGTATTTTAAATGACAGCTTTTACTATAACCTGCATAAAACTAGAACAGTTTTTGATAGTTATGTTCAAAAGTTCTGCATTTTTATTACCACCAAAAGTCCACGTTGTTCCATTTTTTGGAACATTATGTTATAGGCTACACCAGGATTTTACCTAGGAGTAATGCTGTGCAATACTACAAATTCTGGTGTTCATCCGATATCAAGTAAATATAGGGTCAGTATTGTAGGTACCAGTACCTATACTTTTAAGTCATAAAGGCAGACTATGTTGGGGAGAGCAGTGGGTTGTGATTTATGGGCTCAGTCGTCCACAATTTGAAAATTCTGAACACATTTTACATATCAATCTGATACCAATATCATCACTGTATCGATACTGATATTTGGATGGATCTGCCCACCTCTATAGGAGGGGTTCGGAGGCCAGTGTGCTCTTACTACCAGTCCCCAGACCAGATATCTCAATGCAGGTGAGCTGAGTTCTATCAGAGATGGTACAGGGACAATTCCCGGTGGTCTGGGGATCATTTTTGCCAGCCATGGGCTTCAGCAGTGCAGTGCAGAAAAGCATTGACAGAGCTCTGACAATCCACACATGTGGTGTGACTCTGTTAGGGTCACATAAAGACTATTTGCTGTCACCAATGTGTTTGTAGTTCTGGGGGGACTGTGACACTGTCATGAAAACTGTCTGCGTTCCAATCCATTTGTCCACAGAGTTCCCACAGAGACGGACACCTGCTGATTCCTGAAGGATGATGAAGAATCTCCAAACAGGTTAATAGTAAAACAGCACCGAAAACAAGAAAATAAACCATTTAGATTAAAAGAGAGATCATAAAAGGACTTAAGGGGGTCATAAGATTATAAAGTTACCTGAGCTGCCATGTGAAACACATGAAAATCCCACACTGAGTGGTCTCTTAGCTCCTTACTCTGATTGGTTGCTATACTTTGATCCCGTTGAACTCTCTGCTCTGAATTATTTCTTTCAGACCGGAAAATCATCACAGTGGATACTGGACAGACTGCCACTCTGCCGTGTCGAGGTCCAAACAGCAACATCATAGGTGTGGAGTGGAGCAGAGCTGACCTGAAGACACAATATGTCCTTTTGTACCGAGACGAGCAGCTTGATCCAGCAAACCAGCATCCATCTTTTAAGAACCGTGTGGATTTGCAGGACAGACAGATGACGGATGGAGATGCGTCTTTGATTCTGAAGGATGTGAAGACTGAGGACACAGGAACATATGAGTGTCGTTCGTTGGATGGGAAGTCCATCAGTATCATCTACCTGAGAGTTGATCCTCCAGGTGAGTGAGTAGAGTTGAGTGTGTGTGTGATCAGAGGTGAAGCTGCTTCCTGGTTGTTGATGTTTGTTTCTAAAGATGTTGTTGATGAGACTTTGTAGAAAGCAGCTGGTCTGAGTGATGTGATCAGAGTGCAGTAGATAATGTCTGACAGCAGTTTGAAGAGGAAATGGATTCTGTTCTGTTCTTCACTCATCACCTACCTGACAGCTGACACCTCACACCTGTTTCTCACCTGCAGGTCAGACAGGAGGACAAAGTGGAGATGGAGGGAATGAGGATGGATCTGTTGGACTGAGAGCTGGTCTGCCCCTTCCTGCGATGTTCATCATTGCTGGTGTTTTTTTAATTTACCGAAAAAGTAAAAAACGCAGGCGTCACGGTTTGTACTATCATGTGTGAACTGAAAGTCCTTGTTGCACTACATGAAGTAGGAAAATGGTGGAGCAGTTTACAGTGGAGATATGGCCATTACTTTTATTTATTTTTTGCACAGAAGGACAAGAGAGCAATGCTAAACTGCAGTATACTGGTAACAGAACTTTGGCTCTTTGCAACCATTTGCACAGACGGTATGCTAACGCTAAGTTAGCCAATATCCCAGATTGCTGCTGATACTGAGTGTATGCAGACCCCAGCCCAGCAGTCACAGCCTGAATTTCAGCAAGTAACAAAGGCAGCGATGATCAGTCAGACTTGCAATTGGGGTTTCTACCTGTCCATGTCTCTACAGTAGAGCAGCTGTGGTGATCGCTTTGAAGTCACAATTGGGCTGGTTTTCATCTTTGCTTTGTGTTCAAACCTTAATAATAAAAGAAAGATCATATGTGTGTCCTCATTAGGATAGGGATTTTTGTTGGTGTGTGGGACTGGGAGTAATGACGCCAAAGCTGGTTATAATACACAAACACGAGAAGCAAACTGAGCTGTTAGAGTTCATAAAAGAAACTGAGTAATATGTCATGTGACCTTGATATTTCCCTTATCTCGGTGGAGGTTTTGTGAGGTGCAGAACTGTCGGACGATTGTAAAGCTTACTGAGATCACATGAACTCAGATTATATCAAGTAATTAGTAGACATGGAACTATTTTTTTTCTACTTTCCAGTAAGTGTTTTCTCTTAAAGGTGAAGCTAGTTTTCCTCTCTATGAGTTATAATGTAAAATGTCTTGGTTTTACAGTTTTGTAAACAAATCTTTATATTTTATAAGCTAATGCTAACAACAACTGTTTTATATGTGAATGTGAAGATATCCTGTAAGTTGTCAGATTAATGTAGCTATTACAGTAAAATGACTCTTTGCACAGATAAAAATTTACCTCCATGTGTGAGTGATGGGAGTAAATGCTATATAGAGATATTTGTATTCACTGAAAGTCACAAGAACGTCTCATGTGGTGTGCACATTTAAAAACGGGGTCTAAAAGGTAAACTTGATTTGGTAGACAGAGGATGGAGGGTGGGTGGATGGATTGATGGATAATTTTTTATACATCCAAATAAGAAACAAGGATTATAATTAAGGATTAAACTGTACATTCATGCTACTAAAAAGCATTCATTAAATAGGGTAACATCAACTTACATCACTAATGCATCCACCATCTTAGTATTTTCTTTAAATTGAACATGAAATGTTACATGTATAAAGGCTAATCTACACCACGAAGCCACGCTCTAAAAAAGCTTTCACAGATTTAACACTGTCTGTGAAGCTGGATATAAAGTTTCCATTTTTAGAGTATGTTTGGCACCATCTTGTGCAAGTACAGCATGTGATGTCACTGGATTGGTTGGCTAATTGACTTGTATTCATTTATGTTAGCTAACTAGTGACAGATCAGAATACTTAGTGTAAAGCGACAAGCAGTATAAGGGCATCAGTTTTGTGAACCACCAGTGCACCTGACTCAAACAGCCTCTCCTCCTCATTCTTAACACAGGTGGATTTTCATGTTTCAGTTTAGCTAGCCGCCGGTTAAGAATCACTTACTGCTAAAGAGACAGAGTGAAAGTGGACAGTATATCCTCGGTTTCTTAGTATAAAATAACTCATTGTTGCAGACAGGGACAGTACAAAATCATCCCCTTAGACTGATTTTTAGTTTTAGTTTCCATGTTTTCTGCTGAGTTATTGGTTCTGTCATTAGTTAGCTAACATAAACTCAGGTATGTCTTATTAGCTACAAGCAATCAGCCAACGCAGTGATGTCTGTACTGACACAAGGTGGTACTTAATAAAATTAAACTTTAAACACTTCTTCTTTTAAATCCAGCTTCACAGACAGTGTTACATCTCTGACAGTCTTTGAGAGCAGGGCTCCATGGTGTAAATGAACCTTTATACATGTAGTGTTTCATGTCCACTTTAAGTATAATGCAGGGATTTAGTGTAACACATGAGATACATTCAAGTAACCACATTTATGGTAAGCACTTAAATAAAAGTCTTCTTAACTTACAAAGTTTTTCTATCAGGCTGTAAAGATGTCATTATATAAACTTTAACAGATTGACAGGTGACAGGATATGATGTATGCTGCTGTAGTGAAACTGGAATGGGGTTTAAAACTTGTGATTTTAACACAGATAATTTATGCACTTTTTAATTTTATGATGTTTAAGACTTTTGAAAAAGTATTTTCATGAAGTCTTCATGAAGGTCTCCTATCGCGAGAGCACAGGGTTAGCTTTACTGTGACATCAGAGGCTGAGGAGGGGAAGAAGCTTCCACTTTATCTTTGCGGTAATATGTTTCACTGTTTTCAAAGACATGAATAAAAACTATGTGTTAAATCAGTGTTTGTTTGCTGACTGTGTTGTTTTCTGTTAGAAGGAAGTTTCAGGAGAAAAAGGTTTTAAAACTCAGAGAAGCTGTGCTGAGCTGTCTGTTCCTTCCAGGCAGACGCAGATCAGGGAGTGATCAGTTAAACTAAAGAGGACTAATGCCCAAGAGTGCATGGTGCTGTCCTCAGACATGCAGTTTAACTAACGCACAGACCTGAAAAACAGAGAGAGTAAGGAGCTCGTTCCAACAAAAGGTCAAAGGTCAAAGGTCAGTGGCTGCAACAGAAGAATCACTCATACATAGAGACCTTGATTGGTGATCTGTAGGTAGGTCTGAATGAGAATTCAACTGTTGATTCAGGGACATGTGACTGTGAAAGGGTTTACAAAAACTGCTAATTAATAACCAGATAATACAGACCAAAGAAAATTGAGGGAAACACCTGCAGGCTAGATTAGAAAGAAAAAAACAAAACAATAATTAAACATCTTGTTCGGTCTCTTATTACAGAAAAACACTGAGCTCAGGCAGAAGACATTAAGATTAAAAACATGTTGCCTCACACATTGGTCTTTTTTTTAAAGCTCTTTTTGCAGAAAGTATTTGTTGTTAGTATCATGTAGTCCAGCCCAAACTTCTCACTGACTCTTGAAACAAAAGGCAATAAACTCTTACTGTGTCTTCTATAAAATGAGTTAGAGACTACAGGTGGACAGATGTGGAGGGGAAATGTCTTTCAGGTCAGATCAGGGAAAGAAACAATCCTAGATCCTGGAATAATAAACGGATTCAAAGTCTAATCAGAATTCCTGATGGATGTAAAGGAGTAGTTTCTTGACGCAGCCAGCAGGTGGCAATAGTTCACCTCTTCAGTGTCCTTGGAGATCAAACCTCTCAAAAACATGGAAAACACACATTGACAAAGGCTTAACTCAGTGTGAACACACTCAGAAATTATTAACAACATGATCAAGGAACAGAAAAGTCAGAGCTTAAACTAAAAGACTTAGAGTTTGTTAACCTGCTTTATCTGTGTCTGTAGCTCAGGCTGACTGTTGACACCAGAAGAATGAAACATTAGCACGTTTACTCCGCTCGCCATCAGTCTTTGTTCAAACAGCAGGGACCAAACTAGGTGCAGAAACGCATGAATGAGGTGTGTCTGCAGGAAATGTACAGATTTTTATTTCATATTTATTATTTAATTTTTTTAATATAAATAAATGTGGTTTATATGGAAACCATCAAAACTGATTATTGATGGTTCACCATGGTTCACTATTTACATAATTCTCTGGAGTACAGGTGTTTAGAACATTTTCTATGTATCTTCTATGAATGTTATCACAGGAGAACTCAGCTCAGGCCATGCATGAAGGCAGCAGTACATTTCTACCTGCTGGTGGTCTTTATGCTTTACCTGCTCTCTGTTCCATTGGATTAACCCCTGGCTCACTGTTTGCTGAGAAAGGCCAGACAGTAAATATTCAAGAGAGGTCATTGTGGGTCAACTTTGAATAAAGATAATTATCTGAGTCTACTAGAAAATGTTTTCTAGTGGGGGGGTGGGGGTGATAACTTAGTTTTAGATTTTCGAAATGTAAAACAAAAACAAACAGGCTCAGATCCGTTACAGAAAAAACGATTAATTCAGACAAACATGCACTTCACAAAACACCACAGGATAGAGTACCAAAAGCTGGAGTTGATAAGAGTTTACAAATCTGGGTCCAGTTTAACCCAATCTGATCCTTGCAAAGTGTCCCAAGAAGGGGTTCCAGACATTCAGAAGAGAATCTTTTGGGTCTTTGCTGAACTTTTCCATCGGTATTATGGACATCATGTCTGTTACCCACAACTGAAAGGAAGGAGGAGTGGGGGACTTCCATTCCCTCAGGATTAACCTCTTGGCAGCAATCAAACCTAGTTCCAATGGCCGCTGCACTGTAGCTGGGAGTAGCTCTGATGCTGGAGAACATCCAAAAATTACAAGTTCAGGTTCAGCCTGTAGAGGTTTCATATTTACCTCAGAATACCAGTCAAATATTTTAAACCAAAAGTCTATTAATGAGGGACACGACCAAAAGGCATGGAACAACGTACCTTCTGCCCGTCTACACCTGTCACACATTGGGGAGATAGAAGGATAAATGGTGTCTACTGTTTGTGGAGCAAGAATGGATTTTAGACAGACACTTGCTCCACATAGATTCAGACACCTTCATCCCCGATTCATTCTCCCAGGCCTGCCTAACCCAGCAGTATGCACCACGATAGAATCACCAAATAACTGTACAATTTTTGTGATAAGATGTCTGGAATCAGGTTGGCTCTTGAGTATTTCGTGGATGCCATGTTCCAATGGTAGAGTTGCAAAGTCTTTAAACTTGGATTGGATATAATGCCTGACCTGCAGATACCTATAAAAATTTGAATGTGGCAAACTATATTTCCCTTTTAGTTGGCCAAAAGAAGAGAATTTGTTATCAATATACATGTCTTTAATAAACACTAAACCCTTTTCTCTCCAGTCGTGATAAATCTTATCTTGCCAAGAAGGCATAAAATCATGATTAAAACATATTGGCATCTGTATGGAAGTGTCTGGCAGTGCTAAAAAACTCTGATTCAAGATTCTAATGGTTTGTTTTAATACAAAACCCAGAAATTTATAAGAATCTAATTTTCCAAGCTTTTTGAATAACATAGCCGACAGGGAAGAGTTGTTCACCGATTCAGCTTCCATTCTAACCCACAATGGGGGTCTCGATGCCTGGTCATCCGGGGAGTCCTGCTGCCAGAACAGTAACGCTCGGATATTAGCAGCCCAGTAGCAGTGTTTAAAAATTGGCAAAACTAGCCCTCCATCTCTCTTTGATTTCTGCAAATGCAATTTAGAGATTCTGGCCCTTTTGCCATTCCAAATATATTCCACTGTAAGGTAAATGGGAAGATTTTGACGCAAATATAAACATTTGGGGAGAAAAATTATCTTGATTGAATTGATGCGTCCAATCATTGACAAGGACAGTGTTTTCCAGTATTCAATATTCAATGCTTTACTTTAGACCTGACACATAATTAAGTGAAATTCAATTTAAATAATAATTTGGGATCTCTAGGTATGGTCAGGGCAAGGTAGGCTAGATGATTCCTAACTACTTTAAATGGAACTTGCAGCAGAAATTCTGGCGAGCTACTGTTGGAAAGAGGCATAAACTCACTCTTTGACCAGTTGATTGTACATCCTGATAGTTTACCGAAAGATGTGAACAAGCTGAGGAGCAAAGGAACTGATTGTTCAGTATCCTGCAGGTACAGTATTACATCGTCAGCATACAAACTAATTAATGATTCAACACCTCCAACCTGGAGCCCCTTGATGTCTGGATGTTCTTTTATGGCCACAGCGAGAGGCTCCAAAACGATGGCAAAGAGTGCCGGGGATAGTGGACCGCCCTGCTGCACCGGGCACTGCAGAAGGAATGGGGCAGACCGGTTGTTATTTGTCAAAACGGAGCACATTGGTTCTGTGTAAATCAATTTCACCCAAGAAATGAAAGATTCACCAAATCTGCGCAGTGACTCAAATATGTAAGGCCACTCGACCTGATCAAAAGCTTTATCTTCAAACTTCAACTTCAAAGTGTTTATTGTCATGTGTCACAAGAAAAAAGGCATTTCTCTGTGCAACAAAATTCTTTTTTTGCTGTCCATCCACAGATGCCGATTAATATATACAATAGAAATAGAGCAGATAAATACAAATAGAAGTGTGAACAGAGATGTGTGCAAAAGAGCTGTAGCTTAATATGCTGGCTTAATATGCAGGATGACCTGATGTGCAAAAAAAATGATTATTACTGTTCAAAAATAGGTCAGCTGTTCAAGAGTCTAATAGCAGTGGGGAAGAAGGAGTTGGTGAGTCTGGAGGCTCTGGATTTCACACTTCTAAACCTTCGTCCCGAGGGCAGAAGTGTGAACAGTCTATGTTGACGGTGAGGATGGAGGCAGCTCTCCTCTGGACTCTGCGATGGTAGATGCTCTGCAGAGAGGGCAGCGGGGTCCTGATGATCTTCTCCGCAGTTGTTATCACTCTCTGCAGGCGTATGTGGTCCATAGCAGTAGTGCTGTCGTACCATGCAGTGATGCAGCTGGTCAGTGTGCTCGCCACAATGCAGCTGTAGAACCTGCTGAGGATCTTGGCCGACATACCAAATTTCCTCAGCCTCCTCAGAAAATACAGCCGCTGCTGAGCCTTCTTGATCAGCTGTGTGGTGTTCAGTGACCAGGTGAGGTCCTCAGAGATGTAGACGCCTAGGTACCTAAAGCTGCTCACCCTCTCCACTTCAAGGCCCCGGATAAACAGCGGCTGGTGAGGCCTCCTCTTCTTCCTCGTGTCCACTATCATCTCCTTTGTCTTGTCAGTGTTGAGGGTGAGGTTGTTGTCCTCACACCATGACACCAGACCAGCCACCTCTCTCCTGTA
>VUQG01039838.1:0-11906 GCA_015106755.1 Etia nguti
CTTCTGTGTTGTGCCATCCGCTTCGCCAGAGGTTGTTTGGTTTCCCCGATGTATAAATCCTGGCAATCCTCCTGGCACTTAACAGCGTACACTATGTTACTCTGTTTGTGTCGGGGGACCCGATCCTTGGGGTGGACCAATTTTTGGCGCAGCGTGTTTTGGGGTTTAAAAGCCACAGAGACCCGGTGTTTAGAAAAAATGCATCTCAAGGTCTAAGGTTTATTTTTTAGCACCTGACGGCTCTTTTTTGCTTCTCATCCGTAAATACTCTGCATCTTCTTTCATGTGATTCAGTTTATTTTGAAAAGTCTCAACAGGATCTTGAGCTTTATTGTGAAAGGTTCATGTGGAAAATAAACAAGCGGACACGCGATGATTTTACCGTCGTTGTTGCTAACGACAACGCATAAAAACAGGCGCTTGTCCGTCTGTAGTGTGGTAATATTAAATAAAAGAGAAAGAGAGAACTTTAGGAAATTAATATAGCCACTACAGTGACCATCAAAACGATGAAAAATTATTGCCGTAAACAGTTTATTTTGCAACACCACGGAACAAACCATAGCGTAAAATGAAACGAAAGATGTTTTTATATCGTCATCCGATATATATCGTTATATCAAATAGCCCTAGGTTATCAGATGACCTCCAAAGCTGAACAGTAGTGCCCCCATTATTGCCATAATGGTGTAAAAAGCCCTCTGCTTTGATTGATTAGCCTGCTCTTTCTTTCTACCCACTTCCCCTGGGCTTGGGTGTTTGAGAGAACAGAGAACAGAAATGCTGCAAAAACAGATGGCAATTAAAAAGAAACCCACAAAACAGAAGTACAATATCATATTGAGTTTTTCGTTGGCCAGATAAGCCTGAGTCAGATAAAGAAAACTCACTAACCAAACACATCCAATGCTGATGTTTCTGATCTTGACCCCTCTTGCATGTCTCAGTCTCCGGTAGGTGATGGGTTTAACAACGGCAAGGTAGCATTCCACACAGCTAAGGAGGTGGAAGAAATCCTGTCCGCAGGAGGCAACAGTCTCAAAGCTTGACCCCACCAACATCATATCTGGGAGATCGAAATAGCTGCCAAAGAATAAGAGGTTGTACCCCAAGCATGTAATCAGGTCCATGGCAAATGAGTTATAGAGGAAGGTGTCAGACTGGATTGTTGATGTGGAAGTGGAGTGTTGTTGCCTCAATTGTTGGTATCCAAAGTAGAGAAGAAGGATGAAGAGGGGAAGGAAGAGGAGGAGGTAGGTGATGGAGAAAACAACAAAAACAAAGATACTTTCTTTGGATGTGAAACATGGAGTCACAATAGGAGGGATCGAGGAGTTAAAGGATGTGAGTTGATGAGGAATGGAGACGCCGGTGAAGGATGAGGAGTTGATGAACATATTCAAATTCATAGAGACCTGTGAAGAGATGGGAAGGAGGGTAAACAAAAATTAGATTAGGTCTTGGGAATAATATTTTACACCAATAAAACTAATAATAATCACAGTAACCCACTGTGCCAATCAGTTTTTATTTTAGACATCATTGTTAAAGATTGAACATAGCCAACAAACTTTGGAACTGATCAGTGAAACAACGTTGAGAAACTGCAGGCTGAATGCTTTCTGATGCTTTATAACCAAATGTGACAGGTGAGGAGCCAGTTCAGTCATTAGTAAAGGTTAACTTCTTTAATGTCCTTTTGGACTTTAACAGGCACCATAATTCACAAAGTTAACATACAATTGTTATGGTCGGACGGACCCCGCTGGCCGACCTGCCTGTGTTTATTTTTTCGTTGCATTTAATTTGAGTAAACAAATCTTATAAACTCGTAAGAAAAATATTTGCTTAGATTGTCGATGAAGAGAGTTAATGATCTGATATCACCTATTTTTGAACTGAGAAGTTGCCCCTCTGCTGTCTCATAATAAAATAAAAAATAAATTATAATTAAAAATAAAAAAATAATTTAAAAAAAGGTTTATACTATTTTTTCCTCACTTGTCAGACCCACAGGTTATGTATATCTTTTATGTTAAATGACCGTGCCAACAATCTGAGACAACTCACTGTTGTTTAAAGTTATTTACAGTGAGTTTGATGTTTAGATCATTTTAGATTCTCTTGTTGGTACAATGGTGAATAAAATGGATTGTTTAGTGTTTCTTTTTGTATATTTGGTTTAGTGTCAGTGAGTATTTTTAGAACAGCTTCAATGGCGCCAGAGTTTCTGACTAATTGCTATGAGTTGGTCTTAAAGTGTGGGTTGGCAGATTCACTGTAGTGGTGCAGCAACATCAAGTCACACAATTATTTGTATTATGATCTTTAGTAGATTTTTAAGTATGCACTTCATACATAAAAATTTCGAATTTATATATTTATTTGGGGACAAGCTGTGATCACGTGAGCTTTTTTAGATTTAGCCAACTGTTTTCTGCAATATATAAGCATTTAAGTCAGATATCTGAATGCTGAAAATAAATATGGCAGTTGCACCTTTAGTAACATGTGCATACATGAGAAAGTATGACAGAAATCAACAGTAAAATCCCTTATTTGTTGGGTCTAGAAATCTGTTTTCTAATGTTCCAGCCCACTTTAACCCCCCTGGTTGTAGTGGGATTTCTTTTTGTCTTACTGGCACTAAAAATGCTGAAGTTTTAAAATCTAGATCTGACTGCTATTTTCCTCACAGATGTAGAACTGTTTCTCACTGAATTTGAGGATTTTAGTGTAAAGTTAACAAAAGAATCCATAAGCAAGTGACACTTGTATAAGAGTGCAGTGGTGAGAAAGATCTATAACAGTTAAAAAAACAAACAAACAGAAAAAAAACAGGTTTCTGAAACAATATTTATCTTACAAGTGGTTTTCGCATTATTACCAATTTACCAAGTAATGCATCAAATATACAGAAAAAATTTGCATTTTTTTCCTATAAATTAAAAGTATATAAATTATCAAAATTTTATTAAATAAAGAAAAACATTAACAACAAAATTAGAAATCTTTAAATACCGCAGTAGACTTATCTCTGATTGTCCTTCTCCAGGGTCTCTCAACTCTTTGACTGCTGATCACTTGGATGTGATCCAAATACATCTCCATGTAAATCACTGATTGAGGTATGTGTTGCGTATTATATTTGTATGTGCATGACTCTTGTCTATGCTGGTCATATTACAACAGGCAAATCTTTAAATTATTGCGTGGGGTTACTGGGGGAGGTCGGGTTACATTTCCAGGAGCACTAATATTTGAATGAAACAGCAATTACCTCCACTGGCATTGTACAAAGAAAATCTAAAAACACTTTTCACACATTTTCACTCAGTGCATCAGGGGAAGCCCCCAGCAGCCTAGGCCTATTACAGCAAAACAAAGGAATGACTCAGGGTCACCTGATCCAGCCCTAAATATTGAAGATGCTTTATCAAAAAGGAAAGTTTTAAGCCTCACATTAAAAGTAGAGAGGTTGGCTTTCTCCTTGTATCTTTGATGTTATTGTTTCGGTCACTACCCACGGCTCAGGACAACAGGCAAGGGTGGAAATATGAATCATCCCATTGTTTACAATAAAAGGTGAATCAAACTGGCGACAAAGGGCAGCCCTGCCACAGGCCAACATCAACCAGGTACAAGGTTGTGAACCTCTGCCCCAGTTTGTCAAATATTTAGCAGTTTATGCATATCTTAACTGCAACACTTGTTAATTAAAAAGAAGAAGAAAAGAAAACATTTTATTTTGATCATTTTTACATCAGTTCCTTAGTTTATTCCTGCATGGTGCTAGAGGAAAAGTCAGGAGATTAGCAAAGTCATCAGATATTATATGCTCTGTGGCCATTTCTAAAAGATGGTAAGATTTTACAGATTGGATTAAAGTTTTGATCCAATCTACAGGCTGACATTAAATAGTACAGAAAGTGGATGCTGGGATCCTGCTGGGTGATGCAGGTTCTCCCTTTGCAGGTGTGGATTTTCTCCATAAAGCCAAACTATCACTAAAAATCTAATTTGTTAATTACAGAGTGATGTGTCAGTAACCAGAGACATCCAATGCTGAAATTTCTGATCCTGTCCCCCCTGCCTGTTTCAGTCTAAGGTAGGTTATCGGTTTAACAACACCAAGGTAGCGCTCCACACAGGTGAGGAGGTGAAGCAAAGCTTGTCCACAGGAGGCAACATTCAAAAAACCATCCCCCACCAACTTCATGACTGGGATATTGAAAAAGCTACCAAAAAAGAAGAGGTGGTACCCCAAAAATGAATTAAAGTCCTTGGTGAGTGAGTGATAGAGAAAGGTGTCAGAGTGACTTTCTGTGGAAGTGGAGCACCGTTGCCTGAATCGTTGGTATCCAAGGTAGAGGACATGGATGATGAGTGGATGGAAGAGAAGATTGGAGATGGAGACGGCAGTAATTACAAAGAACCCTTCTTTAGACATTAAACATGGGTTAACGGCAAAAGCGATGGAGGAGTTAACTGATGAGAGTTCTGGAGGAAGCAAGGTGTCAGCACTGGATGAAGAGTTGATGGACATATTGAAATCCATGGCCTGAAGGGGAAGAAGAGGTGCAACAACTATAATGGGAGAAGACAGAAAGAAAAAAAATGAATAAACCGAGGGGTAGATGAACTTTCAGGAGAAAACTGCCAAACAAACAACACAAGTTGGAACTGTAGTAGACCAACACATGTTAGCTTTCTCAGCTTTTTTTTCTTTCTGTTTTGTGTTTTATTTAACTTTACTTTGATTTTTAGATTATTTGGGAATTGATGGGTCGTAGATCATATTCCAGTTGTACACGACTTTCGGCTACAGAGACCATCTCCATGGCTTCCTGTCTCCATGTTGTCTCTTTCTCAGGCCTCAGATAATACATACCAGATCACATATGGCACATTACAGATCTGATAAAATGTTTCCTAACCTAACATGCATGTCTTTGTACTGTGAGAGGAAGCTGGAATACCCAGAGAAAATCCACACTGGCCAAGGGAGAACCTAAAAACTCCACACAGGAGGGCATCAGCTGACAGGATCCCTGCATCCACTTGCAATTAGTCAGCAGTGCCATGCACAATGGTGCCTTAGCACTGAAGCTCTGATTGAAGTAACACTGACTTCAAGAATTGAATTGAATTGAGTTGAGTTGAATTGAATTTAAATAGCACCAAATCACAACAGCAGTCACCTCAAAGTGCTTAAATGCATATGTAGGACTCATAAAAAATGTATTGTTACCACAACACCAGAAAAGGCAATATGTCCAAAAACAGTATCCACATGTTGAACTTAATTTTTGCTTTGCTTTCCTTTTTTAGATTATGGATTATCAGTTCACCAAATAATAAATATCAGTATACAAAACTCCATGCATTTGAATGTGTAAAAGCATTTAGGTACAAGTCTTTTATACTATTGTCAAAACATCCTGTATCACTTTGAAAATATAGCAAGTTAACTAATATTATTGCTTTCATAATTATAAAAAGTCTGTTTAAGAGAGAAAATACATTAATAACTAACGAGGTGGCTGTTGCTCAGGAAGTAGAGCAGGTCACCTACTAATCAGAAAGTCGGTGGTTCGATCCCTGTCTGAGCCAGTCTGCATGCCAAATATCCTTGGGCAAGTTGCTACCCGATGCATCCATCTGAGTGTGAATATGTGTGAATGTTAGATAGAAAGCACTTGCATAGAAAAAAGAGTTCTTGTGTGAATGAGGCAAGTTGTTTAAAGAGCTTTGAGTGCTCAGGTAGAGTAGAAAAGCGTTACATAAGAACCAGTCCATGATTCCCTCGGTAGAGTTTGAACAGTGTAAGGAGCATCAAAAATGCAGAATGTTTGAACAAATCATCAATTAGCTCTGCTGGGAGTCAAAGAAAAAGAAAGAAAGCAAAAACATAAAATGAATGATCACGTGTTTTTTACTTTATTGAAATCCAATCATTTTACCAGAAAATCTTTTTGGTGAATTACAGTATCTTACAATATACATTATAATAGATCATCACTTATTAGTGCACATATCTTCAAATGCCTTTTCTTCAAACTGAATCTATTTAAATATCAATCCACTATTAAATAAGTCATTAAGAATTTACATTGTTGTTACCAGTTTAGCAATTACATAGCTATTTCAGTTCATCCATTGTCTAAGAAGAGGTTTGTATTAAAACGTACCCCTGATATGTCAAAAAGCACAGTTGAGCTTGAAGTTTTAGACTAAATTTCTGCGTAATTTTCCTCCCAGATCAACATATTTTACAGCTCAAGTATGTCTAAACTACTCCATAAATAAATTTAAATACACATACTTCCAAATTACAATTAATTAATCCAATGAATTATTAATCCCTGAGGAAATTATGCAATAGGTTCAGTAATATACTTTGCAGATTGACCTAAATGTGCTTGGGGTCATTATAGCAACATGGCTAAAAGTTCTGTGACAACATTTGTATGTGACACAACACAACAGTAGAGGATGTTGGGGCGATGGTATACCTGCTGTTCAGTCTGTGGCAGTGGTCTCAAACTCGCGCCCCGGGGGCCACTTCCAGCCCCGTGTTGCGGGATTGGCTGTGTTAGTTCAGTGAGCGAGTTATTTGTAAAGAAAACAATTTTCACTAGCAGTCAAAAACTAATGTGCACACTTATCTCTGCATTTTTATTTTGTTAAATACAAACAAAATGATAGCAGAAGTGCTGTCACGTGTCTGGCCAGGAAGAGAGTATCAATTTGTTTATTTGTTAGTTCACTCAAAGGCTTCAGTTAGTAAAGAGTGAGGAAAAAAAGATTTGCACTCACATTTGCAGTTTTGTCTTATTATACAATACTTGAAATATATATATAAAAAAAAAACCCACTTCATTCTCACTAATATTTGTCGGTGTTTTCTCGTTTGGTTGGGGGTTTTTTTGTACTACTTGAACACCCCACAGTGAGATGACAGTCCCAGCAGTGGCCCGCAGCTCATTTAAGTTTGAGACCCCTGCTCTATGACTTTTTGTCAGACTCAGAAACCATGGTCTTGGTTTTTGTGTAACCATTTCCATCTTTGCCAGTTCTCAAAAATGTTTTTCTTGATTTTGTAAAGAAGTAAATCGCATGACTCTTCGAGTGACACCATTGACTGGCCATTCAGTGGCATGCAGTCTGCTGTGGTGTATTTGTATGGAGATCATTCAGTTTTATATGTGTCCATCTTAACGCTTCAGTTTACTGGCCAAAGATTCCTCTACTTGTTTTTACATTTCTGAATTTTGTTTTCCTCTTACTTTGATTTAGTTGTTTTTTTATAGCATTGCAGCTTTCCTGTTCGGTGCAAAAACAGCAAAGGTAGCACCAGACTGCTGGGCACTGAAAACCAGATATCACACATATAGATCACACAATTTTCACTTGGCCCCAACAGCCTTAGATTGTAGATGATAGTGCTTATCAGATTGCCTCCAATCCTGAACAGTAGTGTCCCCATTATAGCTATGATGGTGTACCAAGCCTTCAACTTTGACTGGTCAACTCGCTCTCTGCCCCCACCTACTTCCCCTGGGCCTGGGCGCTTGAGGGCACAGAGAACAGAAATGCTACAAAAAGAAAAGCTAATTATAAAGAAAGTCATAACACAGAAGTGCAAGATTAATTGGACTCTAAAGACAGTTAGATAAAACACAGACAGCCATCCAAAGCTCACTAACCAAACACAGCCAATGAGGATATTTCTGATCCTGACACAATCTGCCTGCTTAAGTCTTCGATAGGTGATGGGTTTAACAACAGCAAGGTATCGGTCCACACATGTGAGGAATTGGAACAGAGCCTGTCCTAGCCAAGTGACATACCAAACATTGAGCCCCAGAAACCTCATCTCTTCAAAGTTTAAATAGCCACCACAAAATGAAAGAGTGACTGCCAGGAATGAAGCCAACTCCATGGCTAAGGAGTGGTGGAGGAAGGCATCGGAATGACTGACTGCAGCCCTGGAAGTAGAGTGCTGTTTTTTCCATTGTTGGTATCCCAGAAAGAGAACAAGGATACATAGAGGAAGGAGGAGGAAGAAGGCGATGTAAGATGCAATGAAGACTAAGATGCTCACTTTGGACCGGTAACACTCAGTCACGGAGGAACTGGAGTTTGTGAGCTTTGTAGGAATGAAGGAGACTGCAGCAAAGGATGAAGAATTGATGGTCATATCTAAATACATGTCGGGCTGAAGGGGAAAAGGAAGTACAGAAAACAATTAGGATGCTGAAAAGAGAAAATAATTTAATTACCTTTGGACTCATATAATTTTGCTGTTTTGTTGTTTGTTTGTTTTTTTGTTTGTTTGTATGTTTTGTTTATAGTAACATGGTTGCCCAAGTCTTGGAATCGGATAACCAAGAAAATAATGATTCTAACTGAAATACATAAAAGTACCTCAACGGCAATTTCCAATTTTGCACCAGGGGTGCAGCTAAAATAGCAACATACAATAGAAAATAGCTGTGTTATATATTCTCTTTCATGCTGCCGCAGAGGTAGCTGAATCACTGGAAGTGGTGGAATTAAAGGTTATTTTTGTAACCACAGATCTCAAAGTGGAATCCCTAATGAAATGCAGCCAGTCTTGTACAAATCAATGTTACTAGAGAGGTAATGCAAATATGATGCTAACATTCAATTCAATTCAATTTTATTTATACAGCGCCAAAACACAACTACAGTCACCTGTTCTATAAACTTGAGCACTTTGTTCAAGTTTATAGAACAAAGTGTTCTATAAACTTGTATGTCATAAAAATCCATCCACATCTTTTTTCATTAAGAAAAAAGATATATGATGACATGACTCTACTTAAGAAACAAAGGCTGAAAAAAACCTTTCAAAACTCATCCCCAAAATCAAATTTGAGCACTTTTATGTACTGCTTTTAATCCATCTACGTTGCTTTAGTATAATTTAGTATGCTTTTCCTTTCCTTTAAATATGATAACATTTTAAAAACCGCAGTAGCAGCGTTTCTTTTTCATACTAACTCTATGATGTCTTTGCAAAAGCATGACATTTCAACAGTATTAAACATAGATAATTAGCACAAGGATTTACATGATCAATGATCTACAGTGTTCCCCAAAGAAAACGTTAAAAAGTTTTGTGTTTTTTTTTTTTTAAAAAAGGTACCTCAGCAGAAATTGTTCTTCTCCCGCGTCTCTGAAGTGTCTGAATGTTGTTTATGGATATCTGATCTAGATATAGCTCAATGCGAACCTGTGGTTTAGCTGTGTGTTTGTGTGTGTCTTTAAAGTACAGCTGAGAAATGAGCTTTGATTGTGGAGTCAGATTGTGTTTTGAATAAAACAGCAATCATCCCTGCTGAGTTGGTACAGATTAAACATGAACACACAGTAAACTTATTTTAATTGAAAACACTTTAATACACAATCTTGCAACTTTTAAAAATAATTTTGAACATCTTAAACCTTCATGAAAAAAATGCAGTATTTGAGTAACTCTGATCTAACTGATTTATAACCAGCTATTTAGATTTTACACTGTAAATAATAATGTAGAAATTGCATGGTTCATTTAGTCACTCCAATGACTGACAGGATATTTAAAAGGATTCAAATGACCAAGGGTAAAGATGAATGTATGAAAATAACTCCTTTCATGTTGGCCAGCACACGGTCCGGCTGCTTTCCTACTAGAAATTTACATTCAAAGCACAGATGCCTTTTTTTTTTTTTAAACACAATTAGGTTAACAGTTACATTTATAATTATGTATATGTGAATAGTTTTTGATATGTGTCAGTTGGAATGACTGTGTTTAACTCCTGAGTGTAAGAATTTGAGTTGAGAGAACAATTTTTAAACAGAATAAATGAGATATTACTCAATATATGTGCCACACGTATACCCTGTTTTTGTGTCGCCGTAGGCTGATCAACAGCTATTTAAGTTTCCTCTTTGCCTCATTTAGGTAAGTCTTTTTATTTGAGTTAGTGTTGGTTTGTTGCCAGTCTTTGAATAGAGTTCTCTTACTTCGACCTCTTTTATGGGCCCAAGATTTTGATTTTTGTATATCGTATTTTTCAGATTATAAGGCGTCGATGAACGGGTCTGTTTTCATACATAAGGTCCACCGGATTATAAGGCGCATTAAGCGAAACAAAACAGTCAGATAAGTCAAACTTTACACAACTCATTCTTCTTGCTTCCTCAACTTCCGTACTATTGATTCATTAATGTTGAATTCTCTCGCAGCTGCTCTATTCCTATGTTGTTGCAGTATATTAATGACTAACCTCGTATTGTGGATGGATTATCTCAGTTGTTCTCCTGACTGAAGTTTGGTCCGTTTACAGCATCCTGCCATGCAATTGCATTTGTCCCTAACCATCGGGAACCCTCACTTTAAGTTTTTTGAGTGAAAACATGTTAATGTTCATCTTCCAGCTTCACTGAGTTTATGTTATGCTAACATAGCTGTGTCGCTAGTGATCACGTAGCACATCATTATATACCAGCTAGTCCAACTTCACTATCCCTACAAAAGTCACTGTTGTTTAGTTTTCTCTCTTCATTTATGTTGGAAATGATAGCAGAGCTGTACGTTTTAATTTTTCAGAAATCTCTCAGTCGGAACATATCATGTTTAGGTGGAAACTAGCGAGCTAACTTCTAACTCCGTTAAATGTAATAAATTCTGTTTTCATGGATGCCTGTATGTTAAACTTAATTGTTAAACCTGGTAAAGCAGCAACGTTCATCATTTTATTAAAGATGAAAGAATTTAGACAGTTTTAACTCTCAGTGATGCCGCAGTGTTCGTTTGACTTTGGGACCTGAAGCGGACGGAGTTTTGGACCCAGATTACTCCGCAAGACTCCTGACTACGGTAGCCGTAATGCTCCGACAATCCATCAAGCGGTGCGGCTTCGTAGCTTACCAAAGTCGTACTAAAACATTTTTTGACCGATTTTTGAGCACCGTGTACCACATAAAATCGGTTCGAGGTCAGTAAGCACAACCAGAATTCATACATAAGGCGCACCGGATTATAAGGCACACTGTAAATTTTTGAGAAAATTAAAGGATTTTAAGTGTGCCTAACGTGCGAAAAATACGGTAACTGCTCTGACTGAGGGGGTTACTTAATCACACATAATGCATGTATGACAAACAGGTGACCACAGTCCTTTTTTCCACATTACGGTGCATAAGGAGTTTATGTTGCAGAATCAGGAGCAAGAACATTTGAATAAAAGAACAATCATCTCTACAGGGATTTAAAGAAAACAAACTGAAATGAATTTCCAGTATTTGAATGGGTCATTAAGTCATGATCAGCCACTTAGAATTTACATTGTTTCCTTTAGTGTAGCAACCTTATGGATCATTGCATCAGTCCTTCAAAGGGAACATTTCATTATCATTCATGAGTAACCAGTCGTGAATTCAAATTAAATCCTGTCATAAACTTTAGCACATCTGTCAGTTTGTATGTACATGTTCACAAATCAATTTCAGTCTTAATGTGATGATGACTTACTTTCAGCCTAAGATTCGAAAGGCATGTTTCTTTTGAAACCAAATAATGACCACCATAGATGTAATAACTTGTAACCCTTTTAAGCACTAGTTTAGCTTTACGTATAAAAAAGAAGATTGTACTGATATCCCAAAAGGTTGTCAAGTAGTTGCTACACCAAAACCATGTTAAGATTGCTTTTGAAACTAGCAGATGTCTGTGGTCACTCATAGTTTGTACGGAAAATCATGATTTCAAGTTCAAGTTCAAGTTTCAAGTTTCAAGTTTTATTGTCATGTACAGACAAGCAGTGTAGCCACATTTATCCATAATGAAATTCTTTGGCTCGTGCTCCTCAGCTTTACATGAGCATATAGAG
>VUQG01039840.1:0-10763 GCA_015106755.1 Etia nguti
CCTCCGACACTTGCTCCTGGCCGCGAAGGATTACCGCTCACTCGCAGAAGAAGCGGATCGCATTCTCCTGGCTATCAGGAGCTTCGGCATCCAGGCGATAGTTCCCGACTCACCGACGGCATCTCCCGCGCCCCAACCGATTCTCCCGGGGGCCTCCGACTCATCGATGGTGGCTGGGATCGCGGCACGGCGGCGCCGCGGAAAAGGGCTGTGTTTTTACCATCAGCGTAATCAGCTTAACTTTGCAGTTTTAAGGCCCAGGGAAACGAGCCCGCCAGCGCTCTGTAGCGGCCAAGACCGCTGGCGATAAGGAAAGGCTGCTCTTCATAGAGGACTCAGGCTCACGGAGACGTTTTCTGGTTGACTCCGGCTCACAGAAGAGCCTCGGGAACTCTCATGTTGTCTTTGCATACCTCCACAATGGTATATTATTTAATCTTAAAAAAATTGGAGATTTCCCGCATACCACCAGAGAGAGCCCGCGTACCACAGTTTGAGAATCACTGCATTAGAGTATCTTTACTTGGTCTGGTACTTCATGGCACTGTGGCTCAGTAGCTGTGGTCTCTAAACACTTCCACTTTGCAATAATACCACTTGTGGGATATCTCAGAGGGAGGCAATTTCACAAACTGACCTGTTGCAATGGTGGCATCCTGTTACAGTACCACGCCCTAATTTAGCAAGCTCTTAAGAACAATTCATGCTTTTATAAATGTTTGCACAGGCAGAGCGCACGGCTAGGTGCTGGATTTTATATACCTAAATTCAAAGATTACGAGGTGTGACCCAGTTCTGTTGCCCATAAAGCCTATATTTAAACCAAATCAGCAAAGATCACTAATGTTGTTAATGTTGCATATGACAGGAGACCTTTGCCAAACAAAGTATTTAAATGAGGCATGCTGGGCTGTTTTAAATCAGTAAGTTTATGAAAAAAATGTTCATGTATGTGGACTGTATTTCATTCATTGATGAATTTGATGTGTAGAGTAGTGGCATCGTGAGAGTGGACAGTCTGTCACAGCAGCTCCTGTAGTTTCTTCAGTAATTTCCCTTGTGAGATCGATAATCTGTCTGTGTGTCTGTCTGTCTTACTTTAGTTTTGTGGACCTCAGTGTGTCATCTCTTTCCATGACTCCCTGCCCTGACTTTGTATTTTGCCACTATAAAATTTATTTGGATTCTAGATTTCTTCTTGCACCCTCAGTCTAGTTTAAATATGTGGTTAAGTTGGGGAATTTAAAAAAGATTACCCTGCCTGGACTTAAAGATACCTGGAATTAAACTGTATCGGATTTAATGAAATGAAAGATTTTTCATTTGTAAAAGTAATCCCAGACCAATGCTTTTTTGATATGAAACATAAAAGCCATAGGCTACCATCAGCGTGCCACATCTCAAAGTTTTTAAAAATCATTAAATACGTGACAAACTAAAACAATACTGCATAATACTGTAGGAGCTCTGACATGAGATTTTCTGAGAAGTTAAAATTAGAAACCTGAACTCGTGTTTCAATGAGCATTCCTGAAGGCAGACAGTGAGGAGCAAATCCTTTTCCATGGATGATATTTTTTTTCATTGCTTTGTTTTGTGTCATAAAAAAGCTTCAAACATATGTGTTAATCGCTTCTGTCTTGTTGTTTTTAGCTGAATGGCTACTGTGTTTCAGCCACAAGTGCAGTTTCTTGCTTTTTTCTCTGTCATTTGGTATCTGAAAGTGGCTTTTTGCTCACAGTTGTTGTTTTCTCCCTCTGTGGGGTTTGAGAACAGCTGACAAGTTATGACAACTAATAACAGAATTTTAAAGAGTTAGTCAAACCCTGCAATTACTTTAGGAGCTATATGTTGCTGTATTTTTTTACTTTAGACAAATTAAGCACCCTCTCCTGTCCTGTAACGCACCTCACAAGGTGCTAATGTTCCCATTTGAGGCTTATTAAGGATCAAGTTTGCAAAAAACAGAAACATCTTACAACTCCAAACCTAATTTGTAATTAAAGCTTTTGTCAAAATGGTCTTTATTGCCATCATTTCCTCTTAAAGAAAAGTCCCTCCAGAAATGCAGTATACTGTATACTGTTTTTATAGTTTTTTATTGCTTCTTGTGAGTACACCGATCTTCATAACTTAAAAAGCGCCTTTTCAAGTAAAATGCAACTGTGATTATTGGCAATTCTACCAATGTGTCTATTTGTATAAGAGTAAAAATCCTCTGATTTCCCTAAGTCTGCAGCTGCAAAGCTTCAAACACTTGAGGTCAGCATGTGGGTGTGTTGGTCTTGGTGGGTGTGCACATATGTAAGAGAAAGAACAAAAGCAGAAAAAAAAATCCTGCCAACCAAAGAAAAGCTGAAGACAGGTGGTGAGCCTTCAGTAAGGCTGAGTTGTAGGTTTAAGTCTACGTGTGCAGCCAGGGAGCAGACATGGCCAAGTGGGATTCCTGTGGCAGCAGCCCAGCCTTCAAACAGCCACACTGGATGGTGAGATTGCAACAGATACAGAGAGAAAAGAGAGAATCAGAAAAATAATGACACTGATAGGCTGTGAGAAGAGAGGTAAAAGAAAGTTGGGGTTTTATGAGCAAATGTATCTGTTCTGACTGTCGCATCTATCTGCTTCAAACAGAGAGGAAAAAACTATTGTGACCTGCTGAGAGGTAAAACTGAAATTTTTGGTATCCGTCTTTTTGAGCCAGTCTGTGATTTCTTTTTATGATTCTTCAGCAAATACCGTTCACTGACCAGAAGCAAGAATTCAACAGACCTCCCACAAGGACTGTTCGGTCCATGTCTCAGTCATCTACAGATAGCTTCGCTTCAGGTATGGAAACATGAAAACAGACCCACTGTTAAGTCTAATCACATGTCTCTGATATATAAACTGAGCTGTTTTTTTATTTTATCCCAGCATCACAAACTGAGGATTAACCCTGTAGGCTAAACCTTAATTAAAGTGAAAAGTCTTCTGCAGAATTAGGCCTCATTAATTTGGTCCTAATCTGCTCCATGAGCCTTTCTCAAACATGTCAGTCACTGCCAGAGTATATGCCGACTTCAAAGAGATCAGAGAAATGAATCACCTAGCTATCAAAAAGATAAAGGCTGGAAAACCTGAGCCAAAGAATCATGTGTTTCTGTAATACTCCTTCATGCGTCAGCCAGATGATTTGTCTCACATAGTCTAAATTATGTGTTGCAGTGCACAGTGACACCTCTGATGATGAGTCCTCTCCTAGAGACAAGCTTCAGAAATCCACCAAAGGATCGTCTGACTTCTGCATCAAAAACATCAGTCAGGCTGATTTTGGACGCAAAGAAATAGAAATGGCAGAACAAGGTATGCCAATACAAACGGCCTTCAAACCACAGTTTATGCAGAAGTTACAATATAACAGCAAAATGAATGTTATTACCCATCTAAAGAGGCTCTGTAGAGAAATGGACAAGAGGAGGATCTAAGAATGTCCTGGTTTTTGTGTCTTGATTCTCATCTGTGATATTTAGAAATGCCAGCTCTGATGAACCTGAGGAAAAGGGCAGGTGGGGAGAAACCACTGGCTGGAGCCAAAGTAGTGGGCTGCACACACATCACTGCACAGACAGCGGTCAGTTCAACACACACACTGCTGTCAAATAAAGAAACAAGCACTGACAGAGATTTACTGATTGCTACAGACAGATCTGGTTTGTTTCTTTAAATAAAGAGGAGAATATCACTATTTTTATTTTATTTTATCATATAATTCTGCATTAGCACTACTTCAGTGTGTAGCGCTGGCCTCTGTGTGTTTATGGTGTCCTGCAGGTGCTGATTGAGACTCTGGCTGCGTTGGGGGCGCAGTGTCGCTGGACGGCTTGTAACATCTTCTCGACTCAGAATGCTGTGGCGGCTGCTCTGGTTAAAGCAGGTACAGCTTCTGCACAAGCTCCTGATTTCTCAAGTTTTACTCTTCCTCCCGCTTACTCTTTTGACCATCACGCACTTTTCATGCCACTTCCCCTCTCAGGCATCTCAGTGTTCGCGTGGAGAGGAGAATCGGAGGATGAGTTCTGGTGGTGTATTGACCATTGTGTTGGCACTGAGACCTGGCAGCCCAACATGGTATGCTGATCGACTCCGCTTACACATCACATAGCTTCCCCTAGAACTACACCATCTCCAATTCTTATGGTAGTTTCATTTTAATGGAGAGAGACAGAATAGCAACCAAAAATAAACCAGAAAAAACACATTACATACAAGTTATAAACTGATTTGCATGTCATTTAGTGAAATAATTATTTCTTTGCCAAGCAAAAGATGAGATTTGGTGGAGAACACTTTGTTGGCAAGAACAAAGGTAAGATGTTTCTTGTAGCTGGTCACCAGCTGTGTACACCACAGTACTTTCTCCCAAGCCTTTCCTGTATCATTTAAAAAGACAGGCCTGCACATGTGTCTTCCTGAACACAAGGACCTTGCAGGCACTGCAAGATTTCAGTCCATTACAGCATAGTGTGTTACCAATGGTGTTTTTGGTGAGTGGTCCCTACTGCCTTCAGATCCCTAACAAGTTCCTCCGATATAATTTTGTGACGATCCACCACCTTTTTCATGATTATCCTCACCTCATGAGGCAAGATCTTACATGGAGCTCCAAACCGAGAGCAACTAATGATCATTTCTTCCATTTTTCTAACCCATTCCAGTCTTGTGCAGATACTTGTTAAGATCAGGATTATGTGGAATTGATTGATTATAATTTGTGTGCCATGTGGACTCACAACCAGCATGAATTATGCCAGGGTTGTAGGGGATCATTTCACTCAGTGTGGGGGGGGGGGTTGTTATTTTTTCTGGATTTCTTGTTGATATTCTGTCTCTCTCCAGTAAAATGAAATTACCATAAAAATTAGACACTGTTCATTTCTTTCTAAGTGAGCAAACTTACAAATTCAACAAGAGATTGAATAATTATTTTCCGTCACAGTATGCATAATGTGTCCTGTTTTTTCAAAGTGGGTCTGTCATGCACATTTACAGCTCTATATCCTTAGCTATGTTTTACTGCAGCCTCTCAGTTCATCTGGAGTCTTAAAAAACTTCCATGAGCTAACTTTCTTCTAAATGGTGGCTTCCATCTGATAGCTTCATGTGCAGATTCTTTTAAGAGAGATTAATGTAATATTTGGGCATACATTTCAGAAGGAGGGTTTTTGTACTCACATCCTCTGTGGTATTTCAGAAGATGCTGTTCATGTTTGAAGACTTTTTGTAGCCTCAGATCTTAAACACCTTTAGTATTTTAAATATAATTAATACTTGGTAAACTGTTCCTTTACACTCAAATTTTCAATGTAATTTTCTTACAATAATACAATCAAACATTACATCAAATTTTTTATTGGAATCTTAATGAATAATTATTTATATAATAATACATGAACCTTTGATTTTATAGATTTCAGATGCATTTTACTCAAAATTATTGCTTCATGTTTATGTGGGCAAAGAACCATTTGACTTACAATTCAGTGTGTTATCTACAAATGCTTCCATGAAGATGCCTCGATGTTTTCTCATTCTTCCCAGATACTGGATGATGGAGGCGACCTGACCGACTGGATCTATAAGAAGTATCCGGAACTGTTTAAGAATCTCAAAGGTGTTGTGGAGGAAAGCATCACAGGCGTCTATCGGTGAGTGTAAGCTCGAATGACTTTACTTTAAGGTTAAGTCAATCTGCAGCTCACGTGTGTGTTTTCCTGCCTCTGATTCAGGTTGTACCAGCTGTCAAAGGCAGGCAGACTGTCTGTTCCTGCTATGAACGTCAACGATTCGGTGACCAAACAAAAGTTTGACAACCTCTACTTCTGCAAGGAGTCTGTGCTGGAAGGGTAATTAATCCTGTTGCGACTATAAACAGATAAAAACAACAGCATAGCAGCAAACTGACCATGGTCAACTGCTTCCAGGCTGAAGCGGACCACTGACATTATGTTTGGAGGAAAGCAGGTGGTGGTGTGTGGATATGGTGAGGTTAGTGTGATATAAAGTGTGCGCCCCGTGAAATAACCCACATTTAAGCTACTCGGCCAGACTGTGTTGAATTTCTTTTTCTCGTAGGTTGGAAAAGGCTGCTGCGCTGCCCTAAAAGCACTGGGTGCTATAGTGTATGTCACAGAAGTGGATCCTATCTGTGCCCTTCAGGCCTGGTATGAATAGAAGAAGCTTTTATCAACCAAGATGTGAAGTGTTCCCTCCTCTTAAAGCCACACCATGAAAAAAACATGATGAAATACTGTTTTAACCCTGTCCTCTTATCCCCCACTCCACTCAGCATGGATGGCTTCAGAGTAATTAAACTGAGTGAAATAGTCAGACATATAGACATGGTCATCACCTGCACAGGTGACTGCTGGCATCCTATAATAAATACATTATTTTAAAAAAGAAATAATCAAAAAATAGGCTGTTAATATTTATTTTTTTAACCTGTTTTTTTTACTTTACTCACTGTTTCTCTGCAGGGAATAAAAATGTTGTGATGAGAGAACACCTGGACAAAATGAAGAATGGCTGCATAGTTTGCAACATGGGACACTCCAGCAGTGAGATAGATTTGGTAAAGACAGATGTTGTGTGTGCGTGTATAGGCCTCTATATGTTAATGATTTGGCGTTAAACTATAGATTCTTATGTCTCAGGCAGGTCTGCGGTCTTTAGATCTGAAGTGGGTGCATGTGAGGCCTCGGGTGGACCACGTCATCTGGCCTGATGGCAAGAGAATTGTCTTGCTGGCAGAGGTGAGGATACTTTGTTCTTCTGATGAGGCCCAAATCATGTAAGGACTTGAAATGTGTGACCTTGAAGTACACTACTTATTTAGCAAGAGAAATATGCACTCTTCTTAATGTATGATAGGGAACAGATGGATGAATCTGAGGGATTTTGAGATAAAAATAGAGAGAAATACAGAAATAAGAAGCAGGAATTATGATATAATGACCAGGTGTGTATCTTCCAAAACTAAACAATGACATCAGACAGCACAGGAAGACCATTAGTGTACGCTGTGCTTTAAACTGGGGGCTCATGCTACACTAATCATAACATTATCCTGTTTAGTACATACAAACCACAGCTCAATTGGCATGAAATATTATTTCAAATGGTTGTAATCATAGCCGCTCTTACGTGATTTGTTTTCATTTAGTATTGACTTTCCTCTCAGGGTCGTTTGCTGAATCTGAGCTGCTCTACCGTGCCCTCATTTGTCCTCTCCATCACTGCCGCTACCCAGGTAAGAAAACAGATTTGCAAAGTGGTTATTCTTTTCTAAATGCATCACAGCAGCTCTGTCAGTCATTAGGCTGCTCGCAGTCACTTTTAGTTAACGTTCACTGATATGTTTCAGGCCATGGCTCTCATAGAGCTGTACAATGCCCCAGAAGGACGATACAACAAGGATGTCTACCTGCTGCCGAAGAAGATGGGCAAGTCCTCAGCTTAAATAGCCTGAAAAAAAACATTAGTGGAGACCAATTATACTTCTCCTCATTTTCCTTTATAATATACACTGTTACAATAGTTGGATACTCATTTTAAAAGTTCCAGTTTTAGACTACTCTGTACACTCGGTTTCAAGTTGTTTTGGCAATTCTTACTTGTGCCTGATGTCACCACAGTTAGAATGAGCAGGAATGTGTAGTACATTAACTCAAGTGCTTTCCTCAAGTACAGGTACACATTTCTGTCTCATCCCCTTAAATCTGCTGTTCTAAAAATGCGAGCTCCTAAGATAGTTTCTATCAAACAGCTTATGAACTGAGGGACTTCACTGAGTATAAGATAAATAATCATCATTTACTAATGCTTAAATGCCACTTTAGCAGAATTGAAAAATATAAATTATGAAGGTGAAAAAGAAAGTAAAAGGTTCCCTTTAACTTAATTTAACTATTTATCAGTATAGCCAAGAAGGAAATTAAGGTATGATAATCTTCGTGTCTTCATATTTTCAGATGAATACGTGGCCAGCCTCCACCTGCCGATATTTGACGCACACCTCACAGAGCTGTCAGATGATCAGGCCAAGTACATGGGCATCAGCAAACATGGACCCTTCAAACCAAACTATTACAGGCAAGTAAACTTCTCTCTCTCACGTAAACAAACATTTTAAAGTTTAATGTTTCTAATCTTTTTGTAACAGGTATTGATGTTTTGCTCACAAAGCTGATGGACAGAAGCTCTTCAGAAAAGCTGCGGTGAAAACAGGAGCGCTGACGCCCTCTACAGTCTGAAGCTTTACAGAGTATATCTAAAGTGACAGCATATTAAGACTGACTTTTCTGTATTCCTATGTATTATGTTGTATTTGTTACACTGTTCCAGATTTTCACATTGTCCACAGTAACCAGAATTTAATCAGTGTGATGTCTTAATTTGAAAAACTGTTTTGAATGGGATGGAGTTACTTTCCTATCAGCTGAATGGAGAACCTGAAAATGTATTCTTGTCTCATCGCCTAAAATCCCCATCCTTTTCTAACATTTACATTTACCTAAATGAATATTAACTATTACAGCCAGGTTATTAGATGTTTGTACATATAAATATAAAAGAATTATTATAATAAAAAGATACATTTTACTCTTTCTGCCTTATAACTTGAAAACACCAAAACCAGCAAGGAACTTTTTAACTTCTAAACCGTAGAACAACTTAAAGAACACTATTTGACTTTTTCGTATTAATAGATAGCAGTTGTGTACAACCTTGTATACTTGTTGTCACACCTTCATGTTCATGTGTAAATACTAAAAGAAAGATTGTACGTGTGTCTTCATTAGGATAGGGATTCATGTTGGTGTTAGTGTGTGGAACTATAGCCTAAAGTTTTATATTGTTAAGCGATAGTTATGAGACAAGTCATTTGAGGACATTTTATGGAGTAATGAGAAAGCACTGTAGCGAGTAATGTAACAAATTACTTTCTTTGGTGAGTAATTAAGTAATGTAATGCAATACCTTTTTAAAAAGTAATGTGTAATACATTACTTTTTTTAAACATAAGAATCCCTACAACTAACGATCGTAACACTTGTATTTACCTTTTAGCCATAGCTTACATTTTATGGACTAGTTTTTACCTTTTTTGTATCAAAATCAAGGTGTAGACCTAGAGCAGTGGTGTCCAAACCCAGGCCTCGAGGACCACTGTCCTGCAGGTTTTAGATGTGTCCTTGATCCATCACAGCTGATTTAAATGGCTAAATTACCTCCTTAACATGTTTTGAAGTTCTCCAGAGGCCTGGTAATGAGCTAATAATTTGATTCAGGTGTTTTGACCCAGGGTGATATCTAAAACCTGCAGGACGCCGGCCCTCGAGGCCTGGAGTTGGCCAAGCCTGACCTAGAGGAAATAACGAGTGAGAGATATAAATGTTTGCACTGCCATCTACAAAAGCCTTTGTTGGAAGATCAAAAGCAAATATTTACTATAGACTGCCTTGAAGCTGGGTTATGTTGCTTTGCAGAGAGATTAGAAACATGGCTGAAAAGGTCAATGGTAAACGAACTTGTTCTTATATAGCATATATAAACTATATGTAGTTTGTTGCTCAATCTGTCCTGTAATTAGAACACATAAAGGTTTTGTTGATTTGCAGATTTTTTTAATGTGGACTCATTGTAAAAAAAAAAAAAATTTCTGTAATAGATTGTGAAAAAACAAAACGTCTGTGAAGGTTCTCCGTCATCCAGGTCATCGTAGTCTTAGGAGCTTGGAGAGAAAAGCGTCTGGACTTCTTTAAGTTGCTTGAAAACACCTGTTTTCACACCTTGGCTCGTGTGATTAGGTAGAGGATCATTAGGGGGTCCATTGTCCCTCTTGGGGGGACACTCCCATAGGCCATGGGGGAGGCCTTTTTCAGTATGAAAAGAAAATTTATAAAAGTACCAGTAGAATATTTGACACCCCTCTGTTAGGCGTAAACTACTACAATATGAGGTCACATGAATTTAAATTTAAACTAACTGGCTCAATCAGAAAACCACCAAATACACTATTTGGTTCAGTTATTAAAGTTCTGGTGAGTTAGATGGGTTAACAACCTCTTTACTGAGATTATTTGAGGCAGTTACAATAATTTTGTACTGACATCATTCGCTCTGCTCTACACGTGTTCCTCGCAGACGCTACGTAATTAACTGTATTTCAAGACAATCCAGCTGGTCATATGACAGTGATTATCTGTTTTCCTCAAGTGTCTGCCTCTGGTCATGGAGTCCTAAAAATACCCCCCAGTCCCTGGATTATTGTAATCCAGTCTCCCTCTTTGTACGCGTGCGTGTTTATACCAGTGCATGGCCGCTATCCTTCTTTAACTATATACCAGGGAGGACAGGGAGGAACGCTGGTTTGAGCGCGGAGTGAAGGAGGCCATTTACGTGAAAAGGGAAAGACCATCTCTGAATCGAGGAGGGGGCCTAAGGGTACATCTTTCGCCATCTTACAATGCTGTGATTGCAGCCATTCCCCAACTCTCTGTGAATGGTACTCATGGCCATTGGTCAGTGGTCTTTGATCAGTGGGTTTTGGTCAGTGGTTGTTGATCAATGGTCATGAGAATTTGCATAATTAAGATTAAGGAACTGACCTCCCAGCCCATTGTTCCTTCAGTGGGCTGGTTTCAGTCGTTATGCAAATGTACTGTTTATAAGATTGGGGAAACCTGCAGTCAGCTGAGACTGAAGAAGTCACTTGGATGAGT
>VUQG01039841.1:2757-13324 GCA_015106755.1 Etia nguti
CGTATATAAAACAGCTCCGCGGCTCCGAACCGTAGTAAAGGGACCTCTGGCTAATACGTCGGGTTCCGTGTCGGGCTCGTAGCCGAAAATGTAGCTTTACTTTGTTGTCTGGGTCAACTTTGCTAGCGAGAGACAGAGAGAGGCGTTGAAAGGCTGCTCCAACGGAACTTATTGTTTCGGAGGAAAACACGAACACAGTGTACAGTCGAGTCTTAATAGCTTACTCACAACTGAGCACGTCAGGCACTCTTTTTGGCTGCAGTGGTTATTATTATATTTACATGCTTCCATCTCCCGTTTCTGGTTGGTCACAACTCGTACTTTTTGACTCTCCTTTTTCTCCCTCCCTCGCGCTCACAGACACATAACGGGTATGGCAGTCCATTCTCCCTGCAGCACGGACTACACTGCCCATGAGGCTACATTCTTTAGGGCTATGCCTGTAGCACTCTGCCTATTGCCTTCATATGAAATAATTTTTTGAATAATAATTAAAAAAAATATTTCTTTACATCAGGGGTGACATAGGCCATGAGATTGAGACACAGGCATTATAGTCTTTTAATGCGTGTTTTGTTTGGGTTTCCACCGTCGTGGAATTACCAAAAATAGAGAGGGCATAGCCTAACATATGAAACAGGAAAAGACCGCCGTGTAATCCATGTTTCAACAAAGTAACTGTATTCTGAATACCACCTTTTTAAACGGTAAATGTAACGAAATACAGTTACTCATATTTTGTATTTTATATACATAACGCCGGTACATGTATTCCGTTACTGCCCAACACTGCTTATCAAAAGTGGTGAAATATCCTCCACTGTTTTCCTAATATATAATAAAGAGAGTGCCAAGTCCCATTACAATGGTAGTGATTTTTGTGTCATCAAGTCAGCTTTTGAGCTGGTCCTGCCCAACTAAATACAGAAAATCATTCTTGAAATAACTAATCTAAAAGGATAGTGTATTTTGGAAGAGAATTAGAAGAATGTATATTTGGGGGCCCTCATCCTGGCTGGGGTTGATAAGTTGTATAAACACAGTTAAGTAATTCAATGACGAACAGCCAGTATGTGGGATGCAGAGACATATTATGTAATGCCACAATGTCTCTGGAGACTCATATTTATTCCAGGGTATAGGTGAGTTTAGACCCTTTTCTGGGGTGTTCAAGCACCCCTAAATTTTATCATAAGACCCCTCAAAATAACTATAGAACTGGTAATAATAACTTACTTTTGTACTAATTTCCGGCATTATCTTCTAATGTTATATTTTGCCAACTCGTCTACTGGAGATGGTGCAGGTTAGAATGAAAACAGGTTTAACTGTGCAGTGTCCTTGATATTATTACTTTAACCTTAGTTCCTTTACACATTGATTTTTAACATTTAGAGAAAAAATTATAACCATCTCACACATGTATCATAATATGAAGCTACTTTCAATACCATTGATCCTACCATGGTCCTACCATTAATTAAATTAATTAATGCTTCAATTTTATATATGATCAATCTATCCCTATTACTGGGTTATGTACTAGAGGTCTTAAAGCTGGCAGTAGCTAAACCATTACTTAAATACCATCACTTGACCCTGTGGTCTTTGTTAACTATAGTCCAATCTTCAACCTTCCTTTTATCTAAAAGAAATTCTTGATAGAGTAGTTGCAAAACAGCTAACTGAACATTATCATCTGTTTTAGTCAGCTTTGAACACCATACTTCTCTGTGCATGTTCTACTACACCACAGTGCAATGTGCAGTGCTGTTGACCATAATACTTTATTACAGCATAAGAGCATGCTGTAGGTATTTTAAGGTACTGCACTGCAGTGGTTTGAATCATATCTATCTAATAGACTCCTATTTGTTGATGACCAATAAAACCTTGGAGAAAACTTACCTACTATATAATCCTGCATTGTACCTCAGTTTCAAGAACCACAGTTTGGATAAAGCTTTAAGATGGTTTGTATCATACATAGAGTTAGGTCCATATATATTTGGACACTGATAAAAGTTTTGTTGTTTTTAAGTGTTTACTGAAACATATTCCAATTATAATTATATAATGGACATGGACATAATGTGTAGACTCTCTGTGATGGCTGCATGCAACCACACAATTGGAATACTTGGGTAATATTCATGTTTACCTTTGTCTTATTTTTACATTGTGCTCTAAAGCTTCTGTGATCATAAGTTAACCAATTTAAAATTTGCGTGACAGCAGTAAGCTATAGTCCGAATGGTGGCATAGAATCTGTTTTGCATTGTTTGTTATTTTATATGGGTATATGCTATATTAATTATTTTTCTGTTCTTTTTGAGTTACCTGGCTTCCGCTCCAGTCCTTCCTGGTTTGGGTTAAAGAGAAGGCTTCTTCTTCTTTTTACATTTTTATTGGCGGTTGGCAAACAACTGAATGGTGCATTACCGTCACCAACTGGTATGGAGTGTGGACTGGAACGTTGCTCAAAAAACAAAACAACAACAAAAAAACCTAAAAACAAACAAACAAAAAAACCCCACCTCAAATCCTTCCAAACTATTTTCCCTCTTTTAAAAACTGAAATAAGGCCTGATAACGTTTACTTCCTGATTCCTTTGGCAATAAATCAATAAGATCCAGTTTCATTTTTATATTACTGAGGTTTTGGATCAGTTGTCTCCTCTCGACCTGATACTTCTGACATGTTCTATAGTTCCTCTTCTCCACAGTAGTCACATTCCCCTGTATTATGTTTCCCTATCATGAATAATGTAGTGTTCAAACCAGTATGTCCAAATCTCATTCTTGATATGACCACCTCCTCTCTCCTACTCCATCCTGTGGTTCTCAATCCTCCTACCCTCTTTTGAATTTTATACAACCATCGTCCCCTTCTTTCTTCCTCCCACTGTTTTTGCCATCTTTTCCTCATTTCTTGCCTTACAATACTCTTTATTTCTGCCTGACCGAAGCTAACAGCCATGTCAACCACCCCATGTTTTGTGGCTTCCTTTGCAACTCTAGCTGCCATTTCATTCGCCCTTACTCCATAGTGCGCCGGAATCCATAAAAAAACAACTGTAAGTCCCATCATGTGTATTCTGAAAAGTGTTTGCTGAACCTCTGCCAAAACATCTGCTCTGCCTTCTGAATGACTACACTGTAAACTGGCCAATGATGAGCTCGAGTCTGAACAGATGATTGCTTTTAATGGCCTCATGTCTTCTACCCACTGAACAGCTAATAGGATTGTGAGCATTTCTCCAGTGTATACTGACAGTCCATCATTAATCCTTTTCCCCATTTCCACCATAAATTCCAAGACAACAACTGCTACACCAGTTTGACTGGCTGTGTTCTTTGATGCGTCTGTATATATTTGAACATAATTATAATACTGGTCAATGTAAGCCTGTACTGTATGAGAGTTTAAAATAAATGCCTTATCCTTATTCTTCTTGTCCAATAATGTGAAATCTACTGTGGCATCAGGAAGTATCCATGGAGGTATTGCTGGTAACGGCACTCTTTGACTGATGTCTAACTGATCCAGTTTAAATTCTATTGCTCGTCTACCCACAATCCATCCAAAGCTCTTTGTTTCCCTCCTTTCTTTCTCCCAGCAAGGTTTGATTACTTCTTGTGTTGGGTGATCCTGTACATGGCCCTGTAGATTTCCCCAATAATTAAGTATTAGCTGTTCTCTTCTCATTCCTAGTGGCATCTCTCCCATCTCCACCTGTAAAGCTGCTGTTGGGGTTGTTTTAAATGCACCAGTGCATAGTCTTAGTGCCTGATACTGAATATGGTCTAACTTTATCAGAGTTGTGTCTGCTGCTGAGTTATATGCTACACATCCATAATCTAACACCGATCTGACCAACCCAGTGTATATGGCCCCCAAAGACTTCCTCTCCACTCCCCAGTCCCTCCCAACTAAACACCTCATTATATTCAATACTTTTCTACATTTATCCACCATTTTCTGAATTTGTTCAACCCATGTTACCCTTTCATCAAACCACAATCCAAGAAACTTAAATTTACTCACCCTTTCTAATTCTTGACCATATAACTAAAGCTTGACTCCATCACCAACCCTTTTTCTTGTAAAAAACATTGTCTTGGTCTTATCAATGGAAAATTTGAAACCCCGCTAATATGATCACTCTTCAACTTTTCTAATTGTTCCCTGCAGTTTCTTTACAATATACTCTACATTTTCCCCTCTCTTCCATATTGCTCCATCATCAGCAAAAAGTGAACACCCCACCCCTCCCTCTATATCATTAAACACTTCATTTATCATTAAAGAAAATAACAAAGGGCTTACTATGCTCCCTTGAGGTGTACCGTTTTCAACTGGGAACCTCTCAGAGTAAACCTTCCCAATCCTCACTTGTATTTGTCTTCCCTTTAAAAAATCCATTATCCAACTGTACACCCGCTCCTGATCCCCAATTTACTGGTTTTAATTAGTAGGCCTTCTCTCCACATCATATCATAGGCTTTTTCTATGTCAAAAAACACTGCAACTACACTCTTTTTATTTATTTGTGCTTTCCTGAGTTCATGTTCCAAACACAATACCGGATCCATTGTATTTCTCCCTCTTCTGAACCCACTTTGATGTTTAGATATATATTCTTTACTTTCCATATAGTACATTAATCTTTCATTTATCATTTGCTCCATTACTTTACAGACATTTGATGTTAAAGCTATAGGTCTGTAATTTCCTGTGTCATCCTTCCCTGGTTTATGTATGGGCACCACCACAGCCTCCTTCCAGCTTTGCGGCAGTTTCCCACCCTCCCAAACTCTGTTATATAACTCTAACAAAAGATCTTTAGCTGACTCACTGAGCTGGTTTATCATGATATAGCACACCTGATCTTTTCCTGGTGCTGATAATTTTGATTTCTGGAGCACTCGATGTAGTTCGTTCTTTGTAAAAGGAATATTTACTAGATCATCTGTATCTTTTTCCAGTTCCAATAAATCTCTATTCTCTGTGATTGTCATTTCTCTTTCTCTTTCCCCTTCCTCACTAACATTGCCTGAACTATGGATTTTAACAAAAGTTTTTGCCAACACATTTGCCTTTTCCTCATCTTCTACTGCTGTTACCTCTCCATCCCTCAAGATTGGATATCCATACACCCATTAACAAAGCAAGACAAACAGCTCAACCGGTTTTTACTTGCTAGCAAGGGGAGCCTGGTCGGATCTCAGAGCAGCACCTCTGCCCTCGACCTCCGACGACTCCAAAGAACCAGCCTCCCCTGCAGTCTTTTATTCTGTGACACACAGTTTCACAAACACCCATTGTAAACCCCCCCTGTGGTGCATCATAAAACTAAGGCACTGAGTGTGTGTGTGTATGCATGTACGAGCAAGTGTGTGTGTCTGTATGTGTGTATGTATGTGCACGTGAGTGAGTGTGTGTGTGGATGTGGGTGTGTTTGTGTGACTTCCTGATCACAAAGGGTCATCTCCCCTCACCCTGTATATGGCTTAACCCCTCTAACGGTCCACTATACACAAGCACAGGTGAGGCCATAAATGGCAAGAAGTAAACATCCTCACTAAATAAGAAAACAGAGAACCTTTACATAGGATATGCCTGCAGTTAAACACTATAACTAATTGCCTCCCCCACCTAGATGTAGGCCAGGGAGGAGGACAGAAACAAAAGAATGCCTTTGATCATACAGTTTAAGGCAAGGTTTACAAATTTAAGTACAACAATGGCAACACTTAACAATTCACTCTAACATCCTGTTTCCCTATATTCAGCTATATCTCCATCATTATAGGATAATGGTCACTGCCTACAGTTGTCTCTTTTAGTACTTGCCATGAACAAATACCTGCCAACGAATCTGACACTAATGTAAGGTCAATTGCGGATTCTGCCCCTGTTCTAACATTCATTCTTGTACCACTTCCATCATTTAAACACACATAATACTTTATATAATACTTTATCTCTATCAATTCCTAAATCACTGCTCCATTCCGATCATCACCATTACCCCATAATGTGCTGTGTGCATTAAAGTCCCCACACCAAATTACTTTTCCCTTAAATATGTATCAAGTTCTGATAACAGTTTGTTAGCCGAATTATAAAAATTGACCACGCTGATGCTACCATTTACTCCCCAGATTTCAAGTGTAATATATTCTGTGTTCCTAGAGCTACAACTCTATATTGGATCCCTTGTTTCACAAATGTTGCACATCCTCCTCCATTACCCTCCTTTCTATCTCTCTGCTCCTTTCACAATTATTTTAATTTTCTGCATTTTGTGTTTCACTTGATCTGTGGAATTTATAACATAGGCAATGCACAAAATCATCTTCTCCACTGTCAGTCCTGTAGGAGTTCCATGTGTTTGTACTAATTCAGATGTTGACATTGGTTGAACCTTTCCTGTCTCGTCCTTTGCCTTCTGTACCCTCTTGACAGCCTCTGCGTAACGTACATTGTGAGCTACTTTGATTTGCTCGACCTCCATGGCCTTATTCCTTACTTCACAACCCCCATAACTCACCCTGTGCTGCCCCTCACAGTTACTGCATTTATCCTGTACATTATCCCCAGATTCCTCATAACTGTGTTCACCTCCACACTTGGGGCACCTCTGCTTCCCTTTGCAAACTGCAGCGATGTGTCCGTATCTTTGGCATCTATAGCACCTGAGGGGCGGCGGCACGTATGCTCTAACAGGAAAGCTCATGCATCCTATTTTAACTCTATCCGGCAGGACAGCCTCCTGAAATTCTAATAATACGGACAAGCTACTAACCCTCTCCCCATTAATTGTTTTTAACAGTCTTTTTACTTTGCTGACCTCACCACCATGAATACACCGCTTGAGCATTTCTAGATCCTCTTCTACAGGAATACCTGTAATCACCCCCATGTCACCTTGTTTTCTCCTAAGATCCTCTTGTCTCCTACAGTCTTCTTACAAATGCTTTCGGCATTCAACACCTTATTTTTCTGCTCTTCTGTCTTAACCACTATAAGTAAGTTTCCATCCCTGAAAATTTTAGCCAGCTGAACTTCGCCAAATTTCTTTTTCAGTTCTCTAGACAACGCTATTGGGCTTAGCTGCACATCCTCATCTTCCTTCCTGAACTTCAGAATTATTTTAAATTCGTCCCTCACCGTCTTCCTCCGAACAACCCTAGACCCTTCATCCAAACTGTTCTCCTCCAAACTCTGTTTACAAGTTTGTCCCAAACAAACTTGCCTCCTTTCTCCTGCTTCTCCCTCTTCCTGATCTTCCTCCACTAAAAACCAGGGTCCATTCACCAAAATCCATTTCATCGTCATTATCTACCTGAGACGCCATTCCAGCCAGTCACACACCAGTTTATGCCAACCTCCAAAACGTTGTTTGCCTTCTCCAAGTGGCTTCCCTCAGCGGTTGCTCGAGTTTCAGCTTCATCAAAAGAGAAGGCTGAGGGTGGAGCTGGTTTAAATGCAGAAGCCAATAAAATGGACTGAACCATCTATTGTGATCATGCAGGGGGGAATGGGGTTCTTCAATGATGGTTAGCTGTTATCTCTGTAGTTTTCACCTTTGGTGTATACAATGGTTAATTCATTTGCTACATAACTGGAGCTGTTTATCATTTGGGCAGGTCAGTTTGTTGAGTTATGTTTTGTTAAGTGACTTTTTTTAGTAGAGTTTTGTTAAGTTAACCTATTTTACGGGCCCACTTGGTTCTTAAAATAGTTTGTTTTGTCATTTTGAATTTTTGTAATCATTTTGTCCTTTTTGGGGTATAATAAAACCAATTTTTTTTGAAGATCTGTTCCTGTATGTTCTTGGCTGCTTGGTCCCTAAAACTCTCATTTATTTTTGTGTTTTTTTCTCTCTCTCATTTGTAGAAAATGAAAGGACCTTATCCAGGAGTTCCTGCAGGAATGTAAAAAAAAATCCACAATAGAACACTGGAATGGGAGTGTGCACCATTGCTCAAAGGCTCACCATTTGTAAGCATACAAGCCTCTAGTGGATGAGGCCCTAGCACTCTAGATTAAAAATCTTTGATAGCTAACAACACTGCTAGCAGCTCGTGCTGCTTTGTGGTCCATACCCCTCTCACTGAGGCGCCATCGCACAGAGCTCCAGAGCTCCAGAGTTCAGAGAAACATAGTGCCTGAATGTGTGACAGAAACAGCGGCAGTTGCGTCCCCCCCTGCTCTCTGGAGCAAGCTACGAGAGCCCAGTCATCTTGATAGGCTAAAATGCGGATGCCACTCTCTCTGAAGGGGGATAATGCCTCTTCGGCACTTTTCGCAAAGGTATAAGAAGCGAGAGACAACCTGAACAGCTGCACCAGGTATTCATAGGCTACACCTTAGAATGCAAACCTCAGAAACTGCCTATGGTTTGGGTGTATAGCCACATAAGCATCTGATCGATTGTTGCAAACCAATCTCCCGTGGACACTACTGACCAACCTATGGTGGTGAGTGATTATGACTATTCTTCTCACATCCTATCTGACAGTAACAGCTATAAACTCACCTCAGACCCATTCGGAATTTCCCTCCTGGACGAAGACATAGACTGGGAGAACTGTTTTCATTCTGCTCCCCCTAAGCTGGGAGAAATCAAGGACAAAAATCATCATGTTAAGACTATGAACTGAACTGTTAAAACTATGAGCCATGTTACCAGGTCAAAAACTGTCGATGCTGGTTCTGTCGTCCCCGAGTCTGTAAGCGCAAAGACTGTTTTTCCTAAGACTGCTTGCCGTGAAGGGAAAAATTTAAAGTCTGTGTTTTCTGAGCCCCGACCTGTGAATTCTAAGTCTGTTAGCTCCAAGACTGTGCATCCTGTGAGTGCTCCTGAGCTTCTCTCTCCTCCTCCTGTTCCTGCTCCCCGGGCGGCTCGGGCCCAGCTTTCCCCTGCACCCTTTACAGTTCCTCAGGTGAGGGAGGTTGAGGTCCAGCTGGTCCCTGCTCTGGTTCCCAGGTCGGCTGAGGCTCTGCCAATTTCTGCACCTGTACCAGCTCCTTGGGTGGGGACAGCAGCTGCCCGGCTGGTGAGGGCGGCTGTGAACCAGCACACTTCTGCACCTGTACCTACTCCTCGGGTGGGGGTGGCTGGTGTCCGGCAGGTGCCTGCACACATTCCTGTCTCCGCTGGAAATGCAGGCGAGCCCGTCCTGCCATTTTCCTTGTGTTCTGGAAGCTCAGGAGAACTAGCTCATCAATTATCATAACTATCAACACCACCATCATTACAACAATCACTACAACCTCTACATTTGTCCATGCTCAGTCATTAGTTCAGGTTCTAGTCCAGTTGCCTGCTCTGTCACCAGCTCAGTCAATAGCTCAGCCACCTGTTCAGCCACTTTCATTCAGCTGGGGGTTCTGGAGAGCCCGTCCAGCCTCATGCCATGTCAGCTGGGGGTTCTGGTGAGCCCGTCCAGCACCTCCTCATGTCTGCTGATGGCTCTGGTGAGTTCATTCAGCCACCTCTGGTCCTCACGTCTGGTCCTGCCTCATCTGGTCTTGCGCCCACCAAGCCATGGCCAGCGCACCTGGCGTCCGAGGGTCGTCGCCTAAAGCCACACCTGCTCTGTTGCCACCGTCTTCCACGCGGCCGGCCTCCGGACCCGCTCTGTCCCTGTCGCAATCTTCCACATGGTTGGCCTCCGGAACTGCTCTGTCACCCCTCTGGCTCCGTGGTCGGCCTCCTGAACTGTTGAGTTGCCACCACTATGCACGTGAACTGAACTGTTTGGTCATGAACTCCTGTGCCGTCGGCCTCTGGGTCGGCCCCCTGATCTAATGAACTGTGGACTGTTGTGCCGTCGACCTCCGGGTGGCCACACGACCAGTGTCTCTGGATTTTGCATCCTTGGAGTCAGGTTCAACCACCTGAACTATTTCGCCCTGGACTGCTGTACTATCAGCCTCCAGGTTGACCCCCTGAACTATGTTTTGGACTCTTGTGCTCTTGACTTTTACGCTCCAGTTTGTTTTGGTCAGATTTTATTTTGAAGAGGTCTTGTGTTTCTATGTTCAATGTTTCAAGGATTCAAGGATTCAAGGAAGCTTTATTGTCATGTTTACATGGTAAACATTTGTTCCACCACATATTTACAAGAGGTTCAACGAAATTACTTACACATGGTCCCGGAGCGAAAGGAAACAGAATAACGACGAAACAGAATAAAAAAAGCAGAAAAACAGAATAACAAGTAATAAAATATCTTGATGCATGCTCAGTCATCCAGGTAGGTAAAATCTCTAAAAGTTGATTCTGTTCATCTGTTCATTAGTCTCTGTGGCTTTCAAACCCCAAAACACGCTGCGCCAAAAATTGGTCCACCCCAAGGACCGGGCTCCCCGACACAAACAGAGTAACATAGTGTACGCTGTTAAGTGCCAGGAGGATTGCCAGGATTTATACATCGGGGACAACACAGAAGAGCTACCTCATCAGGCCAGGACTCTGCAGTCTATTTACACCTACAGGCCAGTGGACACTCTTTCAATGATGAGGATGTACGCATCCTGGACAGGGAGGAA
>VUQG01039842.1:0-10818 GCA_015106755.1 Etia nguti
CCTGCTGGCCTCTGTGGAAGCTCCGCCATAGCCACCACCAAACAACTAAGTTATTTTTACACATCGGCCAGCATCTGGCCAATCCATCACCTTTCATTGTTTATACCGTTACAAAACCCCCCCCAAAAAACCCCATCGGCCCATAAAAACGAAAAATCACCATCGGCCCACCGAGCATGGCCAGTCCAGCTATGGTCGTGCCATGTGCCCAGGGTTGCCGACCCCTGGTATTGTGTATATCAAAGGAGATCAAATGAAGATGGAATGAATGACAAATGAAACTTTTATTGTTGTCTAGATATTTGGTGCAATTGAAGGATTGGACCCCATAGGTTTTCCCATGGGTGGACAAAGTCAGAGTGTTGATGTAAGTGAACTGATTTTCACTTTTTGTGATTGAATTCTGTCTCTTATGGCATTATTATTGTTATTGTTGATGTTGTTGTTTTTGTTGTTGTTATTATTATTATTATTATTATGAGAAATGTACTGCATATGAAAAATTCCCCTTTATTCTCCACAGCTGGAGAGCACAGTGATGCCATACCTCTCAGTGCTGTCAGATTTTAGAGAGCGCGTCCGAAAAATTGCTCGAGAGCAGAAAGGTAAGAACGTGCAAGAGTTTTAAACATAACTGTGTTTATTCCATAACTCAAAATATCACCTCCATGTGGAATCAGAGAGAACTGAAACACGACGTTCTTCTTCTTTTTTCTTTTCTTCCTTATTCAGTGACAGAGTTGCTGCAGCTCTGCGACATTGTCCGTGACGACATGTTACCAGAGCTTGGAGTACGTCTGGAAGATCATGAAGGTAAGGTGTCTGTGTTTTGTAAAGTTATAAAGAAGCAGCTCAGGTTTTGATCTCCCTCATCAGGTCTGCCCCGTTTGCGCAGCTCTCGATGGACAGGCTTAGTTATTACTGGAATAAACTGACTACGTCTGTGTCGCGAAACCATTATCCGCTCCGTTCATCACATCTTCATAACTGCAGCGCATTAAGTTGCCCTGCTCAATAAATCAGAGCCTTTAGTCTCTTAGTAAGAATGTAAAAAGGTTATGACCTTGTTTCATTGTTACAAAGGGAAAATAAAGTGGTTGTGTTGCAGGCCTGCCCACTGTGGTGAAACTAGTGGACAAAGAGACATTACTGAAGGAGAGGGAGGAGAAGAAGAAGGTAAGAGAAGATCACACGTCGAGTGCATGTCTGGAGCAGTTTGGGACTTCTAACTGGGAAGTGTATGCTTAAGATTGACAGGAGATCATTTATCCCAATTTAAAGTAAACGCCAAGCCACAAAAAGTAAGTGCCCCCAAAACTAAAGGACACTGAGTTTCCATGGATATAAGGACAGGGATTTCAACATCTAACAGCTAGTTTGTTCAGACAAAAGAAATTCTTAGCTGATTTACAATTATAACACAAGTCCACCGCAATCTTTCATTTTTATGTAAAAAGTTTTTATCTGTTCAAATATGCAAACAACATGTGTTTTAAAACATTTCACACAATAAAATTCAATCTTTCACAGATGGAAGAAGAGAAGAAAATGAAGAAGTTAGAGGCTACTAAGAAGAAACAGGAGCAAGAGGTTAGTCTGATGGCTTTATATGGACAGTTTCCTTCTACATTTGTGTTATCAGGAAAATCTTCATGTTTCTGTTACTGTTGCAGATGGCGAAACTGGCCAAGATGAAGATCCCTGCAAGTGAAATGTTTCGCAGTGAAACAGACAAATATTCCAAATTTGATGAAACGGTAAATCCTTATTTTACCTCCCATGCTTCATTTTTCATAAGAAGAACCTGTTAAGCTTGTGCCATGTCATGGTGGTGAGGCTCGTGGGCCCTGGTGACCTCAGAAATATATGGCTGAGGGCTTAAAACCTGGGATGTCTAAGAAAGATGGACATGTTACAGGATAGAGACCAGACAACGATTAGTACCTGGTACTCCGGTTGTGGGGTGGTCATGGGGCCAACGACCCCACCCCATAAAAGTGGGGCTTCGGTGCTCACAGCCAGATGTGTGCCTGCGCTCAATGATGTGATACGGATCCAAGAGTAGGAAAGACCCTACCTCACAGGGATTGCTTGTACAGACACTAATGTCCTTATCCATGTTTGGTGTAACTGTGTGAACCTGAAAAGCTTTAAAGGGGTGTTTGGTTTTGTTGCTGTTAACAGGGTTTCCCCACTCATGACGTTGAAGGGAAGGAGCTCAGCAAAGGTCAAGCCAAGAAGCTCCGCAAGCTCTACGAGACCCAAGAAAAGTTACACAACGAGTATCTACAGATGAACCAAAATGGCAACTGATTCTGCCATTCAGCCAATCCATCCACACTGCAGGAAAGAACTATAGAATAAATATTAAGGCCAGAGGTTCATTCTGTGTCTCCTCTTCATCCTATTTTGGTTCAGGAAACAGACGTGTGTGGATTTGTGTTTTTGTCCATTTACATAACAGTTACATTTACATTCCATAACCATGCAATATGAGAGAAAACCACCTCCGGACATGGACTTCGTTCTTGCTCTGTTTGAGTTTGGACGTCTTTCACAACAGGTAAAATCAAAGCAGCAGGTAGTGAAGTGGGATTTTGATGATGTGGCGGTGCAGCACTCTGTAGTGTCTCTTAGCAGTGTCTCTAAATGTTTTTCTGGAAACTCTGTGATACTTCCATTTGTTCAAATATTAAAGCGTTTTTTTAACAGTTAGTGCTTTCATTAATTAAAGATGCTAAATGGGTGGCTAGCATATTAGTGGGAAACACCAGCATGAGGTGTTTTTTCCACCATGAATCTTTGGAAGAGCTTCATTAAGATACCCCAGAAGGAAGGATTTAAAGCATTTAAATTTCATTGGCCACTTAAGAAACTAGGACTGTTGCAGAGGGCTGCGCCAACAAGCTTATAAAGAGATCAAATGAATACTGAGTAGAACTGAGTTCAGCTTGTTGTTTCATACACTTTATCCTGCTGATCAGCAGTGTGTGATATATCACTCAAACTGTGTGTTGGTTAGGAAGAACTGTGGACACTTTCACCTTTTACCTCACCAATCTGTTAAAGTGGCTACATTGTTGTTCATTTTTATGCAAATGTGCATTTGTGAAAGGGACTTTTGCTTTTGCTAATAACTGGATCAAATGTTCACCCCTAACAGGAGAAACGATCATTTAATTCATTGTTTCAGATGTAGAGGTGACCTTTAAGAGAAACCATTAGATGGTTGGCATTTTTGTGTCTTTCTCAATACCTGTGTCACTTATACAAGAGTTACCTTGAAAAGCTAATAAAGTATGGTGCACTTTTTTTTTTTAAATTGAATTTACCCTCATTTAGGACTGCCTGAACCTGCTCTGTAGACTCACACCACATGGACAATGGTATCAGCTAAATGTGTGCAGAAACAAAGGATCTAGAGGAAAACTAGATGTATCCTCATAAGGTCCCCTTAAGTAAAAAGAAATTGCCTGATGGTTGCAGAAAATTAGTGGTACATTCTACCCTGCTGTGCTTGGAGCACATGGGAACAAAAGAGGGGTTTTTTGTGTTTTTTAAAAAAATACTAACTGAACAAAGAGAATGCGTTGGTCGTTTTGCTACCGTGCACCTCATACCTCGAACCCCATCGAGTCAGCACCTCCTTAAAACATCTGGGTTCTGTACAAGTGCCATCTCAACAAAAGGACATTTTTCATAGGCCATTTTCAGCTGTGGCATAATGAGACACTGAGATCAAGGAGTGGAACTGAAAATAGAAAATGCCACCACACTCTTGAGAGGCTGATTTTTGTTTTCTTTCTTTTAACAATCACACTGGGACAATTTAACCCCTGAAACCTGTTGTGTGGGTGCATGTGGCTTGACTAACACCACATGGCAAAGTGCATTTTGTTATTCAGCCGTCCTTCAGGGGTTTTCATTTTCGTACTTTGTGTTCTCCATATCTGTGGTTATAAGATGACTTGGATTGATTTAAGGGATACTCAAATAAAGAGTAAGTGCAGTGCTGTATGATTCCTTGGTGAACTTTGTGGCATGCCATGACTGTGGATTCATGTTAAAGCTCCTAATAGGGAGATGATTTCATTATACCAGTGGTTGATGCATCAGAAGAATACCAGCCAAAGTAAACATGCAGGTGATTCTATGCTTCTGTTTCCAGGTGAAGTTACATGGGATTTATACTTCTGCATCAGTTCAGTTATTTTGCTGCATTCGTTCTCAAATGTGGTTCTAATTTGAAGTTCACAAATTTAGGTTGCAGCTTTAATATTTAATACAAATAAATATATTTCTGTGGCCCACATGGAAAACACACAGTGGAGTCCAAGAGTCTGAAGGCATCTTGAAAATCTTTCATATTTTCTTGCAAATTCAGAAGTAATGACAACTTTTAAAGGTTTAAAAGAGAGAAAACAGCATTTCAAAGTGGATTATGGAGGGAAAATAACTGTTTACTAATGAATCCAAGTTTAGGGACAACAACACAAGGATGAGTGGAAGAAGACCTCCAACCACGAAATATTCCTAATCTGGAGTTGGAAGTGATTCATTTTTATCCTGAGCAATAAGAAGCAGCGCTCCAAAGACTATGTCCACTCTCTTGTTTGCATCATACTAATCCGGATTCGTAAGATGCAAACAAGGATTAATAAAGTATTCTGATTCTTTGCAATCCCTGCCAAATCAGACATGCAGAGTTAGCTACAAGGAGACGGCTTGTAGTGTCTGCGGGTACTGTTCATGTTTCCATGCTCACATTGAATGAGAGTATAGTAAGAAGGTAAATTAGTGGAATCTAAAGCAGTACATTTTTTAGAAAGAAAGGTACTTTCAGCCAAGGGATTGCTACAGCAGGCAGCCCCAAAGGGGTTTGTGTCTCTCAAGCCAGGGATTTTTCATATACAGTTTTTAACAACAGTTGTGTGAAGGCGCTTTATATTGTAAGCAGTAATACAAAGAGGACTAGTACAGTTTTAATGCAGTTCTGTTGTAATGTCTGCATCATTTATTTTAAAGCTTTACTTGCGTATTATTTAGCAGTTGTTATACATTTACAACGCTATATTACTGTAGATAAAGCAAAGACTGTGGGACAAGGTTACCGAGCACTTTAAAAGCTCATATGCCTTTAATCCCCACCTGAAATTATTAGCCAATCACAAGCGTCCGAATGAAAACGCCATATCCAATCAGATTTCGAGGACAACTATTTGAAAGCTGCTCGTCGCTCTGTTGTTTAGCTACGAAAATAGCTGTTTACGGATTTTGTCGGGAAACTGTCCTCTGTTAGGCTGAAATATATGCTCTTTTGTTTGTTTTTTGGTCACTCTGTATCGTCGTTGCTGCCCACGGTAAACATGTCTGTGGAAGTTCGTGCTACGGTGAGTAAAAAGACTTTTGTTTGCTGGTGAAGCGCTGCTGTTGACTGCCTTGGCTAGTTAATGCTAGCGCTTGTCAACGCTATCGTTTCAGTAACGTTAAACACGCTGTGGAAGTATCTGTCCAGCCTTTTTAATATGCATGTTTGTCTCGTTAGCAGCTCCTAACCGCAGAGAACCGGCAGAAACCGGGGAAAGCCGCCGCCGCAGCGGGTCCGAGGAGAGCAGCTCTCGGAGAGATTACCAACTTTAACGCAGCAGTGGCTGTCACAAAGGTAAGAGCATCTTAGTTTGGTACTTTTCATTTTGTCTGTTTTACAGTCACTTGGTAAGTAGGCAAGAAAGTATTATAATACAAGTCAGGTTTATTGCTATGCCTTCTTGACTAAACGTCTATTTTACGTTTATTTACGGAATTTTCCTGTACCTAAGGTCTCTTTATGCTTTTGAGTGTGATGTAGATCGCATTTTACTGGCTGACTTTAAACCCAGACTTCATCATCAGTCAACGTCTTTTGCAATGAACACAGACCTTGTCAATTCTTTTAGCTGAACCAAAGCAAGAACCTTACAGCAGACTAAAATCCCCTTAGTGGTTTGCAAAAGGGAAGGTTGCACTAGTTGAATAAGACTTTACTCCTGTCCAATCTGAAAGTCTTATTAGTGAATCACGTTGCATTTCCCAACTGTAACAATTCCAAACTTGTTTCCTTAGAGGACTGGACAGACGAAAGCATCAGCCAAGCCATCTTGTGTCCAAACGGCTAAACCTGTCGAGGTAGCGGTTCGACCGGCCCAAGCAGCTACATACCCTCCTCCTTTGGTTTTGGAGGAATCTGCAACTGATGTGTCCATGAAGGAGGAGACTGAGTTGTGCCTGGCTTTCTCTGAGGCCCTGCTCGCGGTGCAGGACGTGGATGAGGAGGATGCAGACCAGCCACAGCTCTGCTCAGAATATGTGAAGGATATCTACAAGTATCTGCACAACCTGGAGGTAATTTCTTCCCCTACCTTCCGACACAGCTGCTGTCGTCTCTGACTTACATGAGTTTGTCTTCTCAGTTGCAGCAGACTGTACGAGCAAACTACATGCAGGGCTACGAAATCACTGATGGCATGCGAGCGCTTCTCATCGACTGGCTAGTCCAGGTTCACTGCAGGTTCCAGCTGCTGCAGGAGACTCTGTACCTCACGGTTGCCATTCTGGACCGCTTTCTTCAGGTAGTGTTTCTGAACAGCCTTGCCTATCGGTTTGTGACCTGTAACTAAAAGGCTTCTTCTGGTTATGCTGCAGGTCCAGCCAGTGTCTCGCAGGAAGCTGCAACTTGTTGGTGTGACTGCCATGCTGGTGGCCTGCAAGTATGAGGAGATGTACGCCCCAGAGGTTGGCGACTTTGCCTACATAACAGACAACGCCTTTACAAAATCTCAGATTCTAGAGATGGAGCAGCAGATTCTGAAGAGTCTGAAATTTCAGCTGGGGCGTCCTCTCCCACTACACTTTCTCAGACGGGCATCTAAGGTGGCAAATGTGAGTTTCCGTATGAATTTAATGTGGAGAAGGCTTCAGCAATGTAGGAATCTGCTGCTACCAATTCATAACTTGCATGTATATCACTCTGTATTAAAGAAAAATGGCAGCTAAGGTGTTAGAGAAACTGATAAACATCCACATCAAGGTTTCAAACTTTTACAGTCTGATGTGGAGAGACACACTCTGGCCAAGTACCTGATGGAGCTGACCCTGCTCGACTACAATATGGTGCACTACAGGCCCTCTGAGGTCGCTGCTGCTTCCCTCTGCCTCTCCCAGCTGCTGCTGGACGGCGTACACTGGGTAAGTTTAATGTCACTTTTTATGAACATCTTGCTCCTTCAAGCTGGGTGTCTAATAGACCTCCCATCAGTCTCCCACACAGCAGCACTACTCTACCTATGATGAGGCCCACCTGAAGCCCATCATGCAGCACATTGCCAAAAATGTTGTGCTGGTAAATGAAGGGAAAACTAAGTTCCAGGTGAGTTGGCTGAAAATAAACACACAGCTCGTGCCGTGTGTGAGTGGAGACTGACCTGGAGCATTTGTCTCTGTAGGCTGTGAAGAACAAGTACTTGAGCAGCAAGCTTCTCAAGATCAGCCTAATTCCTCAGCTCAAATCCTCAGTTGTCAAGAACATGGCGGCAGCTGTACTCTGACTCAACTTTTTGTTCTTTTATGTTCTGGGAATTTGAGCCATTTGTGTTGGCTATTTTTCTAATGCACCTTGAACTGCATATCAAATTAAGTAAAAGCTGAGAAATTGTTGCCCAGCTTCCAGAGGGATCTACAAACTGCTTCTGTGAAGTAAACTGTCCCAAAGTTTTTCCTCATCCAAGTTTTTTATTTTTTCCCACCAGTGGAATATTTTAACTGTTGAATGATTAAAAGTGCCTGTTCGGCAGCAAACAGTTTTGCATCTATTTGCATGTAATGTAACCTATTGGAGATTTAAATAAAGTTTTAGATGGTTCTTAAAGTTTTGTGCCTTATGATTTTTGGCAAAACACACTAAGCTGCTTTTGGATTTACTTCATCATAGACGGGAGGCAAAGAATTAAGAGGAAAGTGTGGATGAGAATTCAAAGCCTGACTGTGTTCTTGGCATGGATCTCACAAATCACTTCATTGTGGAAGATGGAACAATCACTGCCTACAGCTGGTTCTGAAAGTGAACCAAAAGTCTTGATTGTGGAGTAATTAAAATGGGGTTCATCCTTATCAAACATGTTTCTGTAGAAGTGCCATGAAACTAGATCTAGAGCCTAAATGAAGGGAGTGCATGCTAAAACGGTTAGTGGTGCTAGGTATCTTTGCTGTGGGAGAGGATTACTGCATAGACCATGTTTTCAAAGAGACGGTGTGGATGGTATGGCCCCAGTTAACCCAACAATGGAGCTCCTGAGATCACTGGCACATAAACCCCTCCACTGCAGCAAGGTGGTAATTTATGAAGGCTTCTGTGGAGACCAAAGGGAGCCCTCACCAATAATGGCATATTAAGAGTAATGGCTATACATGTACAAGAGAAATGAAATGGCATTGGGTTCAGCCTTAGAGGTAAGGGAAGCAGTACAGAGCAGGGGTGTCAAACATAGTCGGTGGGGGGGGTAACGTAACGTAAACAGCGTTTTGGGTCACTGAAAACAGAGATTTTTAAAAACTTGCCAGGGTGGAGATTTTCGAAAACGGGGATTTGCTCACGCAACGTACTTTAAGAGGACTGTTTAACCTTATATCTGATTACCATGCAATGTAAATGGATATTTCTTCACCTAGATGTATGATTGTGCTATACCAATGGCCTGTATTGACTTAAAGTTGATATTATCTCCTGTTCTTCATGTAATATATCAGCACCATCATTATAAAGCTTTTGGAATGCTTTCTGGATCCCGTGTTTAAATGTGCACAACACATCTGAAGTTCTGTGAGCCAGCGCGACCAACATCAGTGTAGCTCTTGCAATGCTTTAGAGGTTACTCATGTGATGTTATGAACACATTGCTGAATATTGGTTACAAATTCTTTAAATTTTGAAGACCCAGATGTCTTTTATTAAAAGTAATAAATTATCAAGAATAAACACCAAAAGCATTTGATTTTTAACAATTTATTACTAAAAATATGTAAATGTTTGTATATAAAGCTGACAAGTTTCATGGGTGCAATGTCAATAGTTCAGAGTTGGTGTTCAGTTGAAGCGAACTCTACGCATGGAGCCAATGGTGCTGTTCTGGCTGCCCCAGTCAGAGAAGTTGTTGTAATCACGCTTCTCCAGGATGTAGTGGGGTCCTCTGTAGTTGGGCTCCTGATAGACCACCCACCTGTATACACAGAAGGTTAGCTCTCTGGCAGGATGTTAGTTACACTGCTCAAAGTTCAATAAGTTCTACTCACGCTCCTCCGAGCACACGGATGGAGGGTACTCTGTTGAGGCTGTAGCGGCTCATCAGGTTGGGGATGTCATCCTGGATCTCCATCTTCTTACCAGAGAAACCGGCTCGCTCAAACAGCTGAGCTCTGGCAGGGTTGCTGTCCTAGAAATCACAGAAATACACAACTGTTGAGTGTGTGTGTGTGTGTTTTGTATGTATTTGTTCAAAGGATCCTGCATTTTTGAATAAGCTATATTACTGCCGAAATCTAAAGTTTTAATCATATTGGATTATTAATTACTTTAAGATAATATGAAACTTTGAAGACTGAAACAAATGTTATGTTTATGTTTAGTGACCTGAGGTGGATTACATTACACTACAACATGCACATTCAATCTGCAGATAAGGTGCTAAAACAACACTCCAGGCCAGTGGTTCACAATTGTCCATCTATTACCTATAAACAGGAAGAACCTTAGTTATTACATGATTAGTTAATATTTACAATTGCCTTGATTTACTTGTGTAATATTGCTAAAATCAGAAACATCCTGAAAAGCTGCTTCATGCATTTATTACTTCTAGGCTGGAGTATTGTAATTTATTATTATCAGATTGCTCTAAAATCTCCCTCAAAAGCCATATTTCTCCAATTTTAGCTTCCCTTCATTGGTTCCCTGTTAACTTTAGAATTAAATTTAAAATCCTTTTCCTCGCATACAAAATCTTAAATAATCAAGCCCAGTCATATCTTAAAGAGCTATAGGGCCATACTATCCGAACAGAGCACCTTATTCTCAGACTGCAGGCTTACTGGTGCTTTCTAGAGTTTTTAAAAGTAAAATGGGAAGCAGAGCCTTCAGCTATTAGACTTCTTTACTATGGATTTGGCTCCCAGTTTGCATGTCTCTTGGATTCAGAGACACGCACTCTCTCTACTTTCAGGATTAGGCTTAAAACCGTCCTTTTCAATAAAGCATATAGTCAGGTCTGGATCAGTTCAATTCAATTTTGTTTATATAGCGCCAAATCACAACAACAGTCGCCTCAAGGTGCTTTATATTGTAAGGTAGACCCACAATAATACATACAGAGAAAAACCCAACAATCATAAGACTGACAGTGGGAAGGAAAAACTCCCTTTTAACAGGAAGAAAGCTCAGGCAGAACCAAGCTCTGGGAGGGGCGGGGCCACCTGCTGGGACCGGTTGGGGTGAGAGAAGGAAGACAGGATAAAGACATGCTGTGGAAGAGAGACAGAGATTATTAACAGGTATGATTTAATGCAGAGAGGTCTGTTAACACATAGTGAGTGAAGAAGAAACACCCAGTGCATCATGGGAATCCCCCAGCAGCCTACACCTATTGCAGCATAGCTAAGGGAGGATTCAGGGTCACCTCATCCAGCAAAAAGGGAAGTTTTTAGCCTAATCTTAAAAGCAGAGACAGTCTATCTGCTGAATCCAAACTGGAAGAGGGGCCTGAAAGCTGAAGGCTCACTGATCCCGTTCTA
>VUQG01039847.1:0-21742 GCA_015106755.1 Etia nguti
GAGAGGAAAAAGGTGAAGCAGGTCAAATTCAAGGCACTTAAGTTGATTAAAATTTCTTTGCCACAGTACCTTCTCTCCTCTATTGCTTTCTTACTCTTTTCTTCTACACTCTCTTCTCATTTCCTTCCCGCTGCTCTCCTTTCTGCAAGAGATTGCAGCTATACACAAACCTTTCTGACCAAAAGCATCAGAATTACAACTCTTGTTGAAGCTCAGATGGAAGGCCCGATATAAATAATTTATTGTTTTTCATGTAGTTTAAGCTAAAGACAGACATTCTACTGCTCTTTGCAGTCAGTCGCCTTCAAAGTTGTCCAAATAACTTTTTTCTGCTTGCCTAACCTCAAACTCAATAAAGAAACCATCATTAATAGCCCCAGAATATTTTTGTTTTATGAATATCAAGATAAATGGAAGAAGAAAGAACAAAATAATTCGATTTTCTACATTATTGTATGATGCGAAAACACTTATTGTGGCTAGGATTTAGTGAGGTTTGACGCCTCTATTTTCCATGATGAAAATCCAGGCACTTAAGTTGATTATTTTCAATGTGATTATTTTCAGTTATGAAAATACAGGCCCCTCTGTGAACTGGAGCCCCTTTGTATGTTGGGCAAGATTCAAAGGGGCTACCTTATCATGGTGAAGGGGTTTGTGTGTCCCAGGGATCCCAAAAGCTATGTTGTTGGACGGCTTTTGGCCCCTGGTGTACGGTCTCCCATGGCAAATTGGTCCTAGGTGAGGGAATAGACAAAGAGTGATTCAGAAGACCCTTATGAGTATAAAAAGGACAGAACAGTTCATCCTGGCTGGGACAGGGTTACTGAACCAGGCCTGGGGAGGTTGCTGGAGGGAGAGCGCCTAGTTGGCGAGCCTTACCCATGGGGTTTGGCTGGGCACAGCCCAAAAATGAGCCATGGGCCCGCCCTCCTGTAGGCCCACCATGCGACAGAAGCGCATCAGAGGAGGGTGCAGTGTGTGCTGGATGGCAGCCAAGGGCGTAGACCCTGGCAGATCAATCCCCAGCTACCAATTCTGGGAAATGGAATGTCACCTCTCTGGTGGGGAAGCAGGCTAAATATAGTCAGGGTCACCTTAATGCATGGCTTGGGCTCCGTCCCAGTCTGGAGTTGCCCTCTGTGAGAGGCAGTGGACTGGGGTGGATATCTTGGTATCCCCTTGGCTCGTGGCCTGTACCTTGTAGTTTTTCCAAGTGGACTAGAGATTTTTGTTCCCTGCGCCTAAGGGTTGGGGAATGAGTCCTGAGTGTGATCAGCGCTTATGTGCCAAAAACCAGTTCAGAGTACCTGGCCTTCCTGGAGTCCTTTGGTGGAGTGCTTGAGGGGGCTTCAACTGGAGACTATTGGCCTACTGTGAGACTTTAATGCTCATGTGGGCAACGACAGCAAGACCTGGAAGGGCATGATAAGGAGGAACCGCCTGCCTGATCTGAACCTGAGTGGGTATCCATAAGTGCCTGTGACGCCACGACACCCAAGAACGCAGGTCGATCGATTTTGTCGATCGACCTGTCCCCAAATCCTCCTGTCTTAATGAGCTTTTCACAAGAAAAAACTTGCATTTTCTGTTTCTTACAGAAACATGGCAAAGGGATGACGAGTTTAAATAAATAAACTCTATCTTAGAGATCTAAGGCTCTCCTTTAATGAAATGGTGAAAAATGTCAGATCAGAATATTTTTCTACACTCATATCAATATCATAAACAGAACATCTATGACCGTTTCCAATCTGGTTTTCTTAAAATGCATTCCACTGAAACATCACTACTTAAACTTACCAGTGATATTATGAAGTCAGCAGATTCTGGAGAATACAGTCCTGGTCTCAGGTTATACCTCTCCTCAGCTTTTGACACAGTTAATCATACCATCCTGATAAACAAACTGAGAGATCTGGTTGGCACGTCCGGCTCTGTTCTTCAGTGGTTTTCATCCTACACAACTGTCAGGAGTTTTAGTGTGTGTGCAAACCAGATTATGTCTGAATGTACAGAGCTGCTATATGGAGTTCCTCAAGGCTCCATGCTGGGATCTATTCTGTTTTTAATATACATTCTTCCTTTAGGCCAGATGATACAGCAGTTTATTGATGTTTCCTTTTTTGCTGAAGATATTTAGCTATACTGCTCATTTAAGGCTTCTGAAGTTCACAAACTCTGCGCTTTGATTGACTGTTTAACAAATATTAGGCAATGGTTGAACAAAAACTACTTACAGCTAAACCCAGACAAAACTGAAACTTTGATTATTGCACCGGGCAGAGCAATGTCTGACATTAAACACCAATTGGGTGATTCAGGTCTCTCACAGAAGCGTAGCCTCATAAATTTAGGGGTTATTTTTGACAAAGCTTCCTTGACTTAAAATGGAGTAAGAACCTTCTTTTTTCATTTGAGGACATCTCAAAACGTAGATCAATCGTTTCAGCAAGTGAACTTGAGATGATAATTCATGCTTTTGTCACTATAAGACTGGACTACTGTAATGGTCTGTTTACTTGTTTAAACAAGAAAGGGCTGTCTCATCTCCAGGTTGCCCAAAACTCTGCAGCGAGGCTACTAAGTCGCTCAAACAGAGGAACTCATGGAACAAGCCTGGTGGACGTGGCTAGAAAGAGGGAGGTCTCGGTTTCTCTGCTTAGGCTGCTGCCACTGTGACCCGGCCCCAGGTAAGTGGAAGAAAATGTATGGGTGGATGGATGGATTTTCAGTTATGTAACTTGTAACTATTTGTTTTGAATTATACATAAATTAAACCCTATATCAAAAAGTGTAGTGTGGAAATGACAGACCTGACACCACCAGCTTTTAGAGTTGCACACATTTTATTTGCTCTCGTTTTCACTGGGCAACTTTCCAGCTGCCCTGTTTGTGGCACACACACACTTGTCCACCTCAGGTCCTGGCACATCTTATATAGGGGAGCCATGGTTAGATGATTGCTCCACCCCTCCCCTGCAGCTGAGCCACAAACCACACCCCGCCACATGTAGGTAATTTATTTTAAATTGTAAGAAATAAATCAACACACCCCACACGGGGTGGCTGTAGCTCAGGAGGTAGAGCAGGTCACTTAGTAATTAGAAGGTTGGTGGGTCAGTCCTCATCTTCTCCAGTCTGCATGCCTGATAGAATGTGCTCGTGTGAATGAGGCAAGCTGTGTAAAGTGCTATTTAAGAACCACTCCATTTAGCATTTACAAAATAAAATAATACATTTGCTTAATTTAGATTAGGCTTTTTTTCATCTTCATTACAGGTCATTCATTCCAACCCCTGCCATGCAGCCACATAACTGTGTTCAAGTATTGAATTATTTTAAACATTACATAGTTATGGTTTGAAAGATGGCAGCTGAGGGGTTCATGTGAAGGTGTTTGTTGACAGTATAGCAACAAAACCATAAATAAGATCCAACCCGGAGCAGCAGGGGCTCTAACAAGCCAACTGTTATTAGTTTTGGCATACTCTGCCTGTGAACAAGCCATTGCATCTGTAAACTGTATAGTATTGAATTACGTTAATACAGTTGCATTGATATTAGTATTAGACTCCTTGATGTTAATGCAAAGCCAAAGGGTTGATTAGATCTGTTTGACAGAGCAAACAACCACTTTTTTGGTTTTTAGTGAATTTTCATAGAATGGTAAATACACATACACAGAAACTTCAAACCTCCTGCTATTATCCGAGGGGTTTGTTGCATGAACAGAAAATTACCATGCTGCAAAGAGGCAACAGCTGGCTTTTATTGGCAAAGAAGACAACTTTCCTGATAAACATCCCACAGCTGCAGCAAAAGTCATGCTTAGAATTAAAAGAATGTTGATCTGCAATTGATTGTGTGCAAACAACAGACATTGACCGACATTACGTAATGGTTTTGTGAGCTACCTTTTAAAATATTAATACATATTTAGAGGAAAAGGTAGTTTTATGGAGTTAACAATGTTATTATTATAACAGTATGCATGCACTGAATAGAACAGCTGGTTGTGTTTTATTACAAACACTGAACAAGATTTTAAAAAACTATCCAACCACTTCATTAGAACTAATTTAAACTGCCAAGTTGTGTATAATACAATGTACTTGCATTCATGCATTTTTACTTGCATTTATATAACTCTTTTCTAGTCTTACTGACTACTCAAAGTGCTTTAGACCACAACCTACCAGAATAATTAAACCTAAAATGCATGTCTGGGGACTGTGGGAGGCGTACCACACAGTGGGTTTCTTTGTATGTTGGCTGGAGGTCTGGAAATCAAGAGAAGAAAAGGTTTTTTTTCATTTTGTCATAAAACAATGCAATTAATTTTTATTGTACAAAGACCATCCAGATGTAATTACTACTGTGTTTGACTATTTTCTATGTACATTAAAGGAAAACTTACGAGTATCCGACTGGTCAATTGATTGTTAGTTGTTTTGCTAATTTATTTTGCAAATGTGTGGAAAAGTGGAAATGTGTCTGATGCTGAGTTGAACAAATACATACGGAAACACATACCAGAGAATATATTCCTCAACTTTGTGTGCAAGTTACAGAACATATGTCACAGGAAAGTTAGAGTCAAAGTTAATGCCCTCTGGGATGAGTGTCTGGTTGGAAAACATTTTTTTTTAAGTATTATAAAATTATGTAATTATTAACATTAATTTTGTCTCAACTTACGATGAGACAGTCAGTCATTCACACCTCTCTGTCTGTGTTGTTGCAGTATTGGCAATGATGTCAGTGTTTTTAATTATATTACCAAAGGAAATCATGTATAATATGAAAAGTGAACCACCTAGTCTGACCTCATTAATAAACATATAGAATTTAAAATGATATTACTACTATATACTGTTTATTACCACTTTTGGTACATTTTACTTGGTGTATAAAAACTCGTCTTCAAACCTGACTCTCATTTTAAACTCTACTACATGCTTTTAGGTTTTGGGGACAGACATAGTATGTGACAGTATAAACTCCTCACATTTTAATTATAGCGCACCATTTCACAACAACAGTTGCCTCAAGCTGCTATTGTAACATATAGGCCCTCATGTAGTGTATCTCTAGTATCTCCAGGTTAAAGTATAGTGTCGTGTAGACTGGGAAACAGTCCAGTCCCAAGACTGGCTGTAGGGAATGAAGTTAAATTTATGGTCCCACAAATGTGTCCGTCTGTGTAGACTTTTTGGTCGGACCGAGGCGGAGAGGGGTTTTCACCCATCCAAGATGTTCTTCCATGCAGTCCTTCAATATACTGTTCACTGGGAACGGGAGCACCGTGAAAAAAAAACTTCAAAGATAAAATTATGAAAACACAGTGGTTGCACTGACACTTTTTCACTTTTTACCACTGGTTTCACTTGAACGCTTTGTATGTTATATATAGACCTGCACTGACTCTGTTACTGTGAAGAAACGCATCCGAGTCTTTCCTAGGCAGAAGCTCTGGATGACCAGGGAGGTCCAGCGGCTGCTTAAAGAGAGGAACATCACCTTCAGGTCTGGTGACAAGGCCCTCTACAGCATGGCACAGACCAACCTAAAGAGAGGCATTAGAAAGGCTAAGAGGGACTACAAGAAGAGGATTGAGGAGCATCTACAATAAAGACTGCCCAGGAGACCATCAGCTGGTCCTCTACCCTCTCTTGAACTCCACATTTTAAAAGATTCCTCACACCCCATCATAGTTTGTTCCAACTGAAGACTGAAGACAAACAGACTGAAGAACAGTTTCTATCTGGTGGCCATCAGGGCATTAAACAGCACCTAGCACCATATGTAATAGTTGTTATCATGTACAATAATGCCGCACATGTGGTGGTGTTCTCATGCAATAGTGTTATATGTCACGCGCAATGGTGTATTGTGTGAATGACTATCACCACAAGGAAATCACCTAATATCGTTATATTTCATGTATTTAAGATCATAATAAAGATAAATTCAAATTCAAATGTTATAATTTTGCTCTCCTTTGTGGCTGGCTGACAAAGCGACAACAGCACAAGCAAGAGTGGCCCACAGACCAGTTGTAACACATACTTTGTACACTGCCTCCCTCTGAGAACAGAGCTCATTGCAGGCAGACGGGCAGTCCCTGGAGTGCAGAGGACAGCGAACGTGCTCTCTGTGCTTGACCATAAAATCAGCTTTAGGGTGGCGTCCCCAGAAAGGAAGGCCTCTAGGTCTCTACGTAGACTGCTGCCCTCACAATATGGATAAGTGGCAGAAAATGGATCAATGCAATCGATTCATGGATTGACGGATGTTAGACAATCAGACTGCCAGGGATCATCAATATGAAGAAGCATTTGGGGACAGTAGGCAGGAAGGTCTCCAGCCATTTGTAGGGAAGGGAAAGAGAAGAAAAAAAGAGGAGAGGATAGAGAGGCAAGAGCAAAACACAAACCATGACTCAGACTGGCTTTTTTAGTAGCCTAGTTTCTGCTGCAGTAGGTGTCTCAATTTTTCTTCCCATAACGTGGCAAAAACATGTGGTTGGTCAAAGTACAATGTGGTAGAGCTCTTATATTGGATTTCATTAGACTTCACAGGTATGCATAACAAAGCATCTGGTGAGTGTATATTTACAAAAACCATGGTATATATCATTTTCTGCTTTTATCATTTGCCATGGAAACAGAAGCTGGATGGTCCTTCCTAAAACACCTTGCTATGAGTTTTTAGTGCTGTGATAGCAGAAAGAATAACAAAATCTAATGAAAATTTACATTTAAGACAAAACCGTAGTTAAGTAAGTCAGTAATCGGCAGCTACACTTCCAGCCTGATGCATAATGTACAATATGTAGCTATGAGCTATTAGTTCTTTATTAGTTCTTTGGTCTCATACTGAACAGACACTTTATTTTAGATGTGTCTAATTTGGCACCATATGTTTTTTTATATTTTTCCATTGGGGAGTCCTTTGGCAGCACCACAGGTGCTCTCGCGAGAATAACTGTCACCTCCATGTTTACAAGCGGTATTTATTAGGAGCAGTCTCCCCCTACTGTCAGTGCTTTACGGTCTAGCCGACCGAGTGTGTTCGTAAAGTCGCCGTTGTTTTAATGCGTTATTATCGACATTTCGTTTTTCACAGCCTCTGCTTTTATTCGGGGTAATTATCGCTGTCCAGGCAGAGCAAGGACAGAAAGAAATAAGGCACCAAGTCGTCGCCTCGGGTTTTCTTCGAGGGAATAGGCGGGTAAGACCGAAAAACTGATGCCGTTCTTTAAGCTATTATTATTCAGTGAGCCACTTGACAGTTGACAAGAAGAGGCAGCGCTATATTAAATCCATAATAATGAAGGATTTCTGCGGTCTGTATGCGTTTTGGAATTTTTGACACTACGTAAGCTTGTCTCAAACTCGAGGAATAAGTAAAGCAGTATTTGTCTTGCACGACTGATGTTATTCCGTTTAATCATTGCTACATCAAAGGTGGTCATGGTTACAGGCCTTTTTTTTTTTTTTTTTTTTTGCTCCACAACACCGGTACCGGGCTAATTTGTGTGCCGTATATGCGGTTCTGCAACACGGGTAGAGCGGCAGGCCAAACTCAATGTTAGATACCGACAATTTAAGGATACCTTGTCTGTAAGCAGAACTACAGAGCTCGTGAAATACGGCAGGATATCATCTGGGCTGTCCGGATTCGGGGCTCATATTGTGGCACATATGTAAGACATTTTAGCAAAATTATACTGTAAATTTGTTTGGTTTGCAGAACCCTTTCTGTAAAAGTGCGTCTATTCAGGTATCACGGTGTTTTTAGGACATTCCTAATACAAAATGCTTCTTTTTCTTTTTTTATTATATGTACAGCACTTTAACAGTAAACATTTTAACCAGTCGCAATGTTGTTGCTCGACAATATTAATTCCTTTTAGCAAATGTATTTGGCAGCGTGTAGATTCATATGTTGTCGATGCAGTGGCTGAAACAGCAACACTGGTCGAAACACAGGCTCAGTGCACTTCATAAAACAGTCACGACTTCTGATCTATTGATTTGTATTTACGGGCACTGATTAATCCGTTATCTGGGCACAGATGAACTTCCACAGAGACCACAGTTCAAGTCATACATGTGACAGATTTTTACATTTCACATGTATTATTCTGTAATACACTATTAGTAAGATTTTAAATGAATTATTATTAATACACACTAAAAACAACTTGTTTAGATTTTAGTACAGTAAATTCTCATTTAGGTTTAGGCATTAAAATACTTGGCTAGGTTTAAAAAATATCATACAGTGTTTTTTTCTTTGTTTAAAGTTTCTTTCCAGGGTGTTTCATGTGCATCCAAAGAGTTTACACAATATATCTGTTGCAGAAATGTAATATTCTTCCTATTAAGTCATGCTGACAGTAACGAAGAGATGTGTAAATTCATGTTTTTCATCACGTTTCAAGGATGTTTCTCCCCATTCAAAACTGGTTGCGGTATGATGGCAGAAACTAAACTGTACAGGGACAGATGTTGATCTTGTGTCCAACAGAGGTCCAGACAGACCATCTTATTATTGCAATAACCAGTCTTGAGAAGGCAAGTTAGCCGGGTTTCGATTAGGAGGTAAAATTAGTCAAGCTAGCTGCCTGCTAGAAATTGTGTTCATTTAAAACAAGCTGATTATTTACTGCCCCTGTTATTATTTTCTCTTTACAATGTGATGCCAAATTGTAAGAGGCTACATCACTTTTTCAGGATATCTGCATAATGCAATTTGCTTGGCTAACGGCTGTGCTGGAGGATTTGGATAAACATGGTTTGATAGGCTGATCCTGCACTAATGCACTGAAGCACTGCACAAGTTGAATTTCTTTCAGCTTTAAGCACAAGCAGCATGAGAAAGGCAAAGCTATAGATCCATAATTCAGATTGGTAACATGTGCCGGCACCACATTCAAAGTGAATGAGAAGTGAGAGCACTAAAACCAAGTGAGTCCTGCCTTAATGAATGATATCTGCGGTTAAAGACAAAGCAACCATTTTCTCCTTCCTCTACATATCTGCAAGTCTCTGTAGCTTGAATTTATTTCTTTTCCAAGTCATAACAGTAAAAGCAATTTTGGCAGGAGACAGCGCTCATTCCTTCTACATTGTCAGTGGGATGATTGCCAAAGTTTAATCAGCGCTGCAGGTTTTACTGAATTTATTCATTTAACAAAACTTGCATGTGCATGCAGTTTTATCACACAAGTTAATATCTGTAAGTGAATTCTGGCTCTGCAAATTTCTGGATCCAAAACGCTAGCTTGGTTGCCATGCGGCTTTGCTAATTTGGCGAGCATAGAGAATTAAGGAAGACGATTATTCTCGCTTAATTTGTTCCTATTATTCCAACCTATTATTTTGCACTCAAGTTAGAAATCTTTACAGGTAACAATATGGTGAATTTGTAGCTTGTGTCCTAGCATCTACACTCTACTCAGGTTGCACTCTTGCTTAAACCAAACTGAAGATTTCTTTATCTCTGGTACCTGTGAGAAAGATAAACCCTGCCACTGCTGTGAAAGACAGTTGTGCTTTTGTTCGTGGAGCATCAGGCTGCGCAGCAGTGTTGCTAGTTTCCCTTTGTTTGCTTTGCTCGATCTGCTGTATTGTCCATGAGTTCCCATCATTGCATTTTGAATGCAAACTGAGTCGATTTAGTTATTTGAAGACACAAATACATTGTGTGAATTATTATAAAACTATTAATATATATATATATATATGTATATATAATTATTAATAAGTTATTACCAGGCGTTCCAGTTTTTCTATTCAACGCAGATGATGCTTGTACACTATGTTAAATACTAATTCTAGTCTTTTGTGTAATTTCATGTTAAAAAATAAGAATTCTATGATTTGACCCCTTATTAGACTTTTTATTAGAGCTTGTTTTAAGTGTGTATTTTTTGTACATTGTGACTTGCTTTGTTTTCTTAAATCTCCTTGAAATCATTTACCTGTGGTACAAAGAAGGCCTGAAGCTATCACTTAATAAAATTCCATCTGATGAAGTATTTTGATATCATATCATATTTATTTTTTAAGCAGAGGGGTTATATTCTCGTTGTAGCATTTATCTTGAAGCTCTACTGTTTATTGTTAACATATTAAAAACTGGTTTTAGGCTTTGATAGTTTTCATAGTAGATAATGTAGTAAAACTGCACTTTACTCTGCTGCCAGTAACCTGCACAGTCCGTGTGTGTGTGTCGAGTGTCGAGACAGAAAAATGCAGTTTCCTGTGGGAGTGGACAGACAACGCTTTGATAGAAACTGTGCAGTGGTGTCTGATTCTCTTCACTGACATTCGGCCATCTTCTGGAGCCAGGATGTCTTTTAATCATAAAAAGAACTTAAGGTTTCTTTGACAACAGCTTCGTCTGTAATGATGTTAAACCACAATATAAGACAGAAGGAGTCATATTTTTGCATGTAACTAGCAGGTGATTTCTGCCAGGCCTGCAGGGCTTCTCTCTGTATTTTGTGGTCATGTGAACAAAATTCTGTCACGATACAGATTTTGGTGACCCTTAAGTTACATACAGGCAGTGAACGTTTAAGATGACACGGAAGAGAAACACAAATGGAGACGAATGATTAACTGGTTATAATATATGTGAAAGTTTAAAGAATATATAGATTTGTAATATAGATCTTAATAACTGCTGTATGTGTAAAAATCTTTGTGCCAAATTTTATTAGGGTCACCAGTTAAAGAGACATAGGAGGTACATACACACATAACCCCTCCCCAATAATAGTAATAAAAAAACAGTTTGTTATCATAGTATAGCATCAAGTCAGTCAGACTGCTGGGTTATTGATGTGGTCAGTTAGGTAGCAGAGGGGGTTGTTAATCTGTTCCAGCTGCTAGTTTCGCATTTGGCTAGAGTTGGTGTCACTACTGGTAGCATAATGTGATACGTGGACCCTACAGATGTTGCACAGTTACCCCAACTCATCCAGGATGGCACATCAATACATGCAATTTCCAGAAAGTCAGCAATTACTCTAGGAGAGCTGGACAGGGCTGTAAAAGTTCCTCGATCCATCAGCAGAACTGTTATTTGCTCCTTTGTGCACTGCCAGAGCTACAAAATGACCAATATATCTGAATATATCTGACCAAACAATCAGAAACAGACTTCATGAGGGTGGCCTGAGGGACTGAAGTCTTCTAGTGGGCCCTGTTCTTACTTCCTGGTACTGTGGAACCTGACTATCTGTGGCGTTTGCCATAGAATACCAGAATTGGATGGTCCACCACTGGTACTCCGTCCTTTTCACAGATGAGAACAGGTTCATCCTGACCACTGATGATGTGACTGGTGTGAAAGGGCCTGGAGAAGCTGTGGAAAACACTATTGGGCTGAAATCCTTGGACCCTTCGCTGGTGCAGTGGATCCTTGGTTTCTCCTGCTACTCAACATTGCCCAGCCTCAGGTGGCCAGACTCTGCAGGCAGTTCCTGGAGGATGAAGGAACTGACACCACTGACTGGCCCTCATGCTCCTCTGACCTAAATCCAACAGAACATCCCTGATTGCTGCCCTGAACTCAGTGATGTTCTGTTCCAGATCTGGGAGGAGGTCCCCCAGGACACCATCCGTCGTCTCATTAGGAGTATCCCCTGATGTTGTCAATCGTGTTGGGGCCATACAAACCTACTGAGTGTCATTTTAAGTTGGATGGACAGGTCTCCTGCATTATTTTTTTTTTCTGTTTGATTTTTGTGGCGTCTTTCAGTTCAGCCCTCAGCAGTGTCAATACCAACAGCGTCATCTTTGCCTCCTCCAGCTGACACAACTGCTGCAGACAGAGGTCCACAGCTCCTCCCCCCACTGACAGCTGAAGTAGTTAACGTGCGTAACACTTAAACTCAGAGCTCAGTAAAACTCATTTCAACCACACTGAAATATTAAACATCAAAAATGTTGACCTGGCTGCCTCACATATTAACATTAGCATGAGCATGAGGAATAGCCACATTAGCCATCTGTTATCATTAACATTGTGGCCAGCGAGCTGCAGTTAGATAAAAGACGAATAATTATTGCAGAGCAGATTACGGATCGTGGATTACCGGGCAGGTTGCTGGCTGTGCAGAGCAGAGGGGAGACTGTAGCTGAACTGAACTGAACATAGGGTCCAGAGAGTGGAGAACTAATCCGAGCAATTAAAGAGTGAAACCTGGAGCAGACGACAGTTTTAGGTCTGAAGTGCAGAGTTGAGGATGAAAGAGCTGCAGTTTGTGGTGGAGCAGAGTGAACGGGGGGATGAGAGACAGGCTGCAGGCAGATGTGGACAAGATGATAAACTTGAACTTTTCTACTTTTACAGTAATGCATTTAAATGTGTTTCTGGTTTTGCTGTAGCCAGCTGTGAGGTCAGTTTGAAATATTTTAAAATATTTAAACCTTCACAATCTGTATTGGGATTATCAAAATTTGTAAAACAAAATAAAAAAACCTCTAAACTTAATCTTAAATACTTTTTTTAAATATAACTTTAAATTAACAAAATATATTTTTCTAAATGTGACTTCTTTGCCATTACTTCTGTTGTTGTTGGATGGGGGTCAAAATTTTCCCCTGTGCTACTGAAAATGGTATCACCCATTTTCCTATTGAGTTAGAATTTCTGGTATTGTGACACCCCTACAGTACCACACATGTACCACAAAACATCTAGATCCTGTTTACAATTGCTAAATGTGCTACGATAGAGCAAAATGAATATTATTTTTGACTAGCTAGTAAAGTGTCAGATTTCATACAGCAAAGACATTTATGAGATTGTGTTTACACGTTTAAATAGTGGTGCACTCACTATGAATAGCCACAGCCATGACTAACAGTTGCACATAGGAGCATTTCTATACATGCACAATTGAAAGTGGAAAGTCAGTGCACCTGTTTCTGTGGTGGTAGAGATGTGGAGAAACAATCATGTAAGTGTGGCTTAAATAACGCCAGATTATGGATATACACACTAGGAACAGGCAGTCACAGCAAAAAATACAATTTGATGTTTACTGGAAACTATTTGATTACTCAACAAAAATCCATGCCCTGTAACCTCTCAACTGACTTGGTGTAGTTGGCTTGATGTACTGGTGACATACTTATGGTCTTATTGAATCACTTTTTAAATAAAATAAGTGGGGGATAATGTGAAGACACAGTAATTTCTCATTTAGAACTAGTAATAGGGCACAATAATACACAACAAAGACCTGCTGTTTTGTCAGGTACAGTCTGACCACACTATTTGCCAAATAAAATAAAAGTCGTTAAACCCCCCCCCAGCTTTATTTAGGATGAAAATGCACAATTACCACGAGTTATATAACTAAGTTTATTGGTTGAGTAATATCTTGTTTTCTTTTATGACCTCTTTTCTCATTGTCCTCCCTCTGTGTACTGGAGAGGCACACTCTTTTTCGAGTTTTTCATAAATTGATTTTAGTAAACTAATTATTTTCACTATTCCACTATCCTATCAGGACTGATTTATTTATTTTAATTGATATTAGGTTCCTCCTTCTCCAATGTTTTATCCTGAAAGTCATGAGCCATAACTTGAACCCACCCCCAGTGAAACCAATCCTTCTGTCAACCTTATGCACAAATTCCTCAGTCTAATTTGAGAGGTGACACACGTTCTCCCCGCCCATGCCCTGGCCCCCACTCTGTGTGTTTCTCTACCCTTCTTCACCCCCACTGGAACTACTCTTTCCACCATCACATTTTTATGTTTGTTTTTTCCGTCCCTTGTCTTCACAAATAATTCCAAGGTGAAGTAGTGCTGATGTGGTGGAGCATTTAAATGAATGGTTGAATGTATTTGGAAGTAATTGTATTGGCTAAATTTCAAAGAGTATAATTGCAGAATTTATATTTGATCTGCTTCTGTGTAAAATCATCCCAGCTCACTATATTGTTCAATCCACTTGAGAATGCCTTCTGAAATTCCACAGTGGAACAAAAGGAAGTAACTGAGCTGCACTCAAAGCACTTTGCACTACACATCATAGTCACACAACCACGCACATATTCATTTTTTGTATCTAATATTGACACACTCACACTGGGATGGGTGCGTAGGACAAAACTTGGGGTTCAGGATGTTTTGACATGTAGAATGGAGGAGCTGGTTTGTCCGATCTGTAGACAAAGCAGATGTGGTTGTGGAGGTAGATGGTCCACTGTGTGTGTTAAAGTCCAGTACTGTGTTGCAGTTGTTACTTGATTGGGTTAGTACTCCATCGTCCCCCCACAATTCAAAGACATTAATTTTTAACTACTGATTCTAAATTGGTCATTCTGTATGTGTTACCCCTGTGGTGGACTGGCAACCAGTCCAGGGTATGCCCCATGTTTTGCCCAGTGATAGCTGCACAAACCTGAGTAGAATGGATAATTAAGAAAATGGATAGATGAAGAAAAGAGAGCAATTCTTACAACTCCAAAGTTCTGTAACAGTTAGGAATGAATTACTAGTTAGCATCCAAATTGTAGAGGAAACTATTGTATCCATGTTAAACTACAGGAAGTAATGAAAATTGAAGCCTACATACTGGGTATAGAGCTGGAGTCAGGACATGAATTTCTACACTGCACAGCATGCTGGGATGTTTTCAGCTAATAGTTCTCTGAAAACCACAAATTTTATTTTAATTTTAATATTTTATGCCTGTTGAACTGTGTTATCATCAATAATTCTTATAGATTCAATTAAAGAAATAGAAATTGTAACAGTCTGCTTGCAGCAGGGTGCCTAAAAATACAATTTAAAAATGTGATTTTTTTTGTAGTTTTCTGCTATTTTTAAACACAACATTCACCCCCTCATGTTAGGTGATTTTTTTTACACCTGAAATATTCACAGGACAGTGTGAAATGGCTTAATGCCGAAAGAAATGCTGCAGAACGGTTGTTCAAGACAACTCTAAAATTACAAGAAAGTCCGTCTCCTTGGAAGGGAAATATAAAGAAATGAAGGGTGACTCAAGACTTTTGCACAGTAGTGTAGATAAAACAAGTTTTAGCATTAGCACTAAAAGACATACCACATGTGTCATAAGCACATTTTCAGAATTAAATTTATAATCATAAGATCAGACATGTAGGAGTTGAAAATGTGTGGAAGAAAATAGAATAATAGAGAGGACAGAAATGTATGCAGCAGTCCAATTAGGAAGAGGGAGATGTATTTATAGGGAACTATAACAAGCACTGCTAACTATTATTTATCAATCAGTTCAGACATATCAGTTAATCCAGACATGATCCAAAACTCAACACTAGAATTATCATGTAATTAGACACAAGAATCTGTTGTTATGCAGACGACTGACAGATTTACCTGCCAATGAAACATAAACCTGTGAGTCCTCTGAAGGGTTTGCTAGATTGTTTGGAGGATGTTAAGAGGAACCTAGGAGTGATTTTTGACTCTAACGTTTGATAAACAGATTATTGCTGTAGTCAAGGCCATATTCTTTCATCTTCGGCTACTTGCAAAAGTGAAGCCATTTTTCTGTTTCAGAGACTTTGACAGAGCTGTTCATGCCTTCATTTCATCTCGCCTCGATTTTTGTAATAGTCTTTACTCAGGTGTCAGTCTGTCATCAGTTAGCCGACTGCAGCTGGTCCAAAACGCTGCAGCACGGTTACTAACTGGCAAGTGAGACCAGATATCTCCCATACTGGCATCCTTACACTGGCTGCCAGTTAGTTTTCAAATTAATTTTAAGATTGTATTATTTGTTTTTAAGGCGTTGCATGGGTTAGCACCCTCATACCTTTCTGATTTTTTAAATTGGTACACTCCTGCAAGATCACTGAGGTCTGTGGATCAATTGCTCCTAGCTGTCCCGAGGTCCAGATTAAAGCACAGAGGCGGTCGGGCCTTTGCTGTGACTGCCTCTGTGCTGCTCCTTCACATCAGGACCTCCCCAACATTGGACACTTTCAAAACCCGTCTGAAAACCCACTTTTATTCCTTGGCTTTTAAATCAGAATGAGTTTGTACTACTTTTATTTATCTTATTTCTTACTTAAATCTTCTAATTTTATTATTCTTTTTCTTAACTTTTACCATATCTTCCTGTGTTTTTATCTCTTATCATCTTAAATGTACAGCACCTTGGTCAATGTGCTATATAAAAAAATTTGACTTGACTTAACACTTAAGACCCTGACACATTTTATATTTACTTTAGTAAACTTCATAGTACCGCATAACCCCAATAGAGCACTTCACTGTCAGACTCACTTGTCTTACTTGTGGTTCCTGGGCTTTTAAAAGTAAAATGGGAGGCAGAGCTTTCAGTTTTCTGAGTCCTCTTCTGTAGAAACCAGCTGTCAGTCGGGATTCGAGAGACAGGCATCCTCTCTACTTTCATACTTAAAACTTCCCTTTTTTCTAAAGCATATAGCTGGGTTGGATCAGGTGACCCTGAATCCTCCCTTAGCTATGCTGCAATAGGTCCAGGCTGCAGAGGACTGTGCACTGAGTGTTTCTTCTTCACTCAGCTTTTTCACTCACTATGTGTTTATACACCATTCTGCATTTAATCATTAGTTATTATTAATCTCTGTCTCTCTTCCACACTGCGTCTTTTGTCTTGTCTTCCTCCCTTCACCCCAAACCGGTCACGGCAGATGGCCGCCCCTCCCTGAGTCTGGTTTTCCCAGAGGTTTCTTCCTCCTCACTGTTGCTAAGTTCTTGCTCAGAGGGGATCGACTGATTGTTGGGGTTTTCTCTGGTATTATTATTGGGTCTTTACTTTACAAGATAAAGTGCCCTGAGGTGACGGTTGTTGTGATTTGGTGCTTTATGTATAAAATTGAATTGAATAGTTGTGCTACAGTGGCTGGACACAGTTGCCGCACACCAGTCAGGCTGGAGACTGCAACTTAGGCTGTAAGGAATAGAGGATAGCTGTGTGTTTCTGTCACACACAATACTATATCTGAGCACTCTTCCTCAGTATAGAGAATGTATTTTTTACGGTTGTCACCTTTCACTGGAGCCCAGTCAGCCGCAATAAAAGGTGCAGGACTGCATGATTTACACAAAAACCACCAAAAATGAGGCCTGGGCTCAAAATGCTATCATTGTATCAACTTTAAATGCAAGCATTTGTTGAAACTGTTACTTTGCAGTACATGATGTGTTGACACAATTTTATAATAATTAAACATTCATACAACAAACTAGCTAAATTTGTTGTCAAGCTCTAGGTTAGCTGAAGTCATTTGGCACCATAGGTGAACTGACCTGGGTGAGCGGTATAGTACAACCAGGGCGGGTTGCCAGGTTTCCGTTTTTGCAATATGAAGCAAAATAAGAAGTATTTGAGTTTATTAAACTTAATGTTCTCTGACCATTAGAAACCCATATCCTCTTTCCATTCTAATTCCACAATTTCCTGAATGTTACTTTCACAAATGGTTATTAAGTTTTTAGCTATGAGGAGATGCATTTCTAGTATATACCCAGAGCCCCATTAATCCATCAGACGGTGTGGCATTTACTAGGGTTTTACTTTGATGCCTTTTTATAGAGGCCCGTGTGACCAAACACCTGTCTCAGCCTTTGTGGCTTAGCTATGAGGGTCTTCAAATGTCTGTGTGGAGATAGAAAATAACTTTTCCTCCATCACAGTGGAAACTTGGTGTGACTGAGCTGGAAAGACACGAGGAACATGTGTAAGTTTGAAAACACAGACTTAAGTCATGATCCTGCAAGAGGGCTTACTGTCCTACAGCAGCACAATAAAGAATAAAATTTTTTAAAAAAGATTGTATAATCTACAATAAAAATAACATTGCTAACCCTCTAGAGTTGATGGATGCACCGGTATGTACATATCACTTACTCATTTAAGATGATGTAGCAGCGAAACACACCCAGCTGAGTCTCCGTTTGAACTTGGGTTGAAAGTGCTTACTTCAAACTACATACCAGTTTCTAATTTCTGTTGACTAGTCACATTTAATCTAGGAAGAAACCATAAAAATGTATTTTTTTAAGGACAGAGTAAAAGAAACTATGACTTCTCCTCTCCTATCAGTGGAAAAATGGACCCCAATAGCCAATCACAAAATTATATGGGAACAGGTGACATTTGGTGGCTCAGGAAAAAAAGGGGAAGTTGTGGGAGTGGCATCAAAATCGAGAACGGTGATTTTATTAGTGAGTCTTTAGATTTGAGAGATTTTTGATTTAGTGTCCTTAGAGTGCAAAGTTAGTGTGTCATGTAGTCATTGTTTGCTAAATTTGCATATAAATTTTTGAAAATGATTTGTTAAATGTGTCTTTGGGTTTCACAGTAAATAATCTATTCTGTTTTTTTCTGTGATTTATTAATACAGCATATAAAAATAATTTTTCCATCTTTATCTTTCCAAAGGAATTTAGAAATAGACAATTCCAGAGATCTAAACCAGTCTGGTGATGGTTTACTCGGGATCACTAAAAATAAATAATTGATTCTTGGCAAGACCATCTACTAGTGGTTCGATGAAAATTGCAAACAGTGAAGGGGAGAGTGGGCGTCCCTGCCTGGTGCCCCTCAGGAGACAGAAACTGGAGGATGTTTGGTCATTTGTTCTGACACAAGCTGCTGGGGAATTATATAATATTTTTAATCAGTTTATGAAAGAGTTTCCAAAACCAAATTTGTGGAAAGTTGCAAATAAAAATTTCCAGTTAACTCCGTCAAATGGTTTTTCTGCATCTATTAAGTAATCTACGTGTATTTATTGATGAGTGCCTACCTTTTTTGAAGCGGGTTTGGTCAGGGTGAATGAATCTCTTTGAGAGAACTTTGCTGATTATTTTATGGTCAACATCCCTTATTAATATAAGGGATGTTGGACGATATCTTGAGGGAAATGCAGGGTTTTTGCCTGGTTTTAGCAGGAGACTGATGTTGGCAGAATTCACATTTGTTGGTAGTCTGCCATTTTCCTTGATTTCCTGCAACATTCTGTGGAATACTGGTGCCAGAATCGTCCAGAATTCTTTGTAGAATTGTTTTGGAAATCCATCTGGACCTGGAGCCTTATTATTGGATGTACTTTTCAGGGCTTCCTGGAGTTCACTTGACATCAGTGGTGAATCCAGTGCTATTGCTTGCCTGTATGGTAATTTCGGAAGCAATACTTTGTCCAGAAACGTATCAGTTTCGTTTTAGATCGGTCTATCTGTGATGAATATAAAGTTTTATAAAAATCCCTAAAAATGTTGTTTATTCTCTCAGAGTCATACACTGTGTTCACAGAGAAGTCTTTAACGGCACAAATAGTTGTTTTTTCTTTCTTTCTTTTTAACTGGTTAGCTAGAAATTTGTTACCATGTTCAAAATTTTGCAAGCGGTAGATGACAATAAATAAAACAGTTTTTTGAGTTTTCTGACAAAGCCAAGAGTTTAACTTGTTCAAACTGTCTGTGTTTATGGTTGATTAATAAGGTAGAGTGGATGATTGCTGCTGCTCGCCCTCCATGGCCTGTGAGTCAAGGATTCTGACAATCAGTATAACTCTCAGTGTTTATTATTTTAAACCAATAAGTTCTGGGAGCTAGAATCAGCTCACCAAATTCGGCCCACTGGATTGGCTTAAGAACAAGTGAAACAGGGAATGAATTTTGGTCATTTAACATTGCATTTTTATAGGTTTCACAGCTTTTGCTACTGATAAACACCTCCCCCATGGCCATTTATACTGCACCAAAGCAATGAAGTAGTTCATAAATAATTTAATGACATAAAAGTTCCTATTTTCATTATCAACTAAGTTTTTTACAATGGGACTACAGTAGAAAAAATAGGAGGTTTTCAGTGAATTAGCAAAGACGTTCTGTTTTATAATTACAGGAGAGTCTGCGCAATGAGCTACCAGAACTCTTACTGTAATTTTACACATTCATTTCTAGTTTAAGTCCAAAGAGTTATGCTCAAAGATTTCTTTCTTTACTACAGCAGCATTTCATGTAGAAAAATAGAGAGGTACTGTTGAAATTGCACTTCTATTTTTTATATTAAGATATCTCAGGGATTTAATGTTTATTAAAAATTATTTATACTGACAGAAAGAGGAGTTTTGCTGGTTCAACCCATTTAAGGTCAAAGTGGGTTGTGCATGGCCCACGATGTAAAATGAGTTCGACCTCCCGACTTAAACTAACATAATCATCCTGCTGTAACAAGGTTTCTGTAAGTCAGAGCAAATCAATATCTTGATCAGTTATTAATTTTTAGTTTGTTTGTTGGTGATCTGGGAACAGACACAGTCTCTAAGGGGATGGGGTTTTGAGGGGATGACAGAAGAGAAGCTGGTGTTAAGACTGCAGCTCTGCTTCTTAGTCCCATCTCTGGATAGTCGTGTCTTTTGGGGGTTTGGGCCAGACACCACTCTGCCAGCAATTTAAGGCAAACGTGCCACTAAACATGTCACTCATGGGCCGATTGGGGAGTGGACCAGAGAAAACTACAGATTACTGCCGTTTTGAATTATAATTTCACGAAATTTACGTTTATCAATAAATAATGTATTTATTTAGCCAGCAGTTACAGGTTTCCTTCAGTGTCGCCTACTCTGGCCCCTGGAAGACAAAAGACTATGGTTGCTGATGTCTCTAACTTTAAATTTCTCAAAACACAATCACCAATAACTGTAGTTGGTTCCTTGGTGGGTGTGTCACCAGGGAATATTGTTTCCATGAAAGAGTGTACATGGTCTGCAACCATGCTTAGGTGGGTTGTATGTGTCAAAGTAACATCCACATGGATGGCAGGACCCAAGGTTTCCCAGCAGAACATTGCACAAAGCATCACACTGCCTTTGCCGGCTTGTCTTCTTCCCATAGTTAATCCTGGTGCCAGGTTCCTCAAATAAGCCACCTGACTGTCCAGGGAATATTCATCAGACAAGGCCACCTTATTCCATTACTCTGTGGTCCAGTTCTGATACTCACATGTCCATTGTTGGCACCTTTGGCAGTGGACAGAGGTCACCATGGGCACTAGGGCTGCCACAAACGATTATTTTGATAGTCGACTAGTCACCGATTATTTTTGTGATTAGTCGACTAATCATATCATGCATCCATTGGACGTAAAACGTACAGCTTATTGCACCAGCATGCATCTGCTCTTATGTAACGATCATTACATTACAAGATGATAGTTTATTAAACTTTAAATGAAATTTGCAGATTGTCTCGGTGGAGTTTAATAACCTCAGCCGTCTGCTCCTTGCTATCTAAAATATAACAGGACACTGGAGTAAATTCTCGACCATCTCACACTTCTGTTTAATCAGTTTTCTGTTTGACGTTTATTCAGCTGTGTGACTTTAATCTCAGCCAAACCAATTTACTCAGGAACAAACAAAACACTGAAAAAAGCCAAACAATAACATTTTGAAGTTATCTAAGTGACTTATATATCATGTTTAACCTGAGTAGCGAAAGACCGCGGGGGGTTTGAAAACGATGTGCCGGGAGTTGAACTTTGACCTCCCGGCCAGCTCTTCTCATCGCATGAAGTCAAGGATTGACTGATGAAAAAATCTTAAAGGTTTATTTTGTGACCCAGAAAGAGTAATAAGAGTAACATTAAAACTAAGTAGCTGCCGCCATTGTTGGAAACTGGAATTGGCCGGGCCGCGCTATGAATTCTGGGATAGGTTGG
>VUQG01039862.1:18580-39292 GCA_015106755.1 Etia nguti
GGGGGTGTGTGTAACTTCCTTTTCTCATATAATGCAAAAGCTTTTTCAAACATACAAAGTACTTAATGCTATGAACATGTTTAATGGTAATAAGAACAAACTAAGAACAACTCCTCAGTGCTGGTACTTAAAGTAGAGTTCTGGTAAAGTACTCTACCAGAACAAGAACATCACAAAGGCTAACAGAGGGCAGAACAATCCTAATTATGAAGGATCCCTACAAGGCTATGACACCATCAAACTACTGGCCAATTACCCTCCTCTCCATAACAGGGAAGCTCCACTCAGGCATCACAGCAGAGGTTCAAAGCACCAGCTGCTGGTTAATAGGGGAGTACACCAGGCAGACCAACCTGAGCAGCGGCTAACTGTACAATAATATTTCCCTTTTGGGATAATAAGTAACTCCTTCATCCTTGGCCATACAGTGTTTAATAGGATCACAATAAAACATGTTGGCATGCTTTTCCTTGTTCATTAGTTTTAACACAGCTGGCTGACGAATAACTCCAACTGTTCCCAAAATGCTTGCTTGTGGTTGTGTGATTTCTGCTAAATGTACAATAAATTAGTATTTTTTGAGAGTTGCTTGTACATGCTGGAAACTGCTTCCTTTGTGTTATGTACTTACCAACAATGATGAAGCCATTGCCTGACTCTCTGTAATGAGGATTGACACGATTGTGTCTCACCAGCACCTGAAAGAAGAAAACAAGTATCTCAGGTGTAAAAAAACAAAACACTGACATTTGCCTATCATTTGGATTTCAGCATGATCCTTAGGAGACAACAGGAGCTGTGGTATTCCAAAGACAGCAGCTAATGTATTCCCCTCAGAAACGGACTGTACTGGAACTGTCTGATTATATTTTAAAAACTGTGCCAAAGACAAACGTCAGAGCTCAGCGGTTCCAGACCAGCTACATCGATATACAATTTTCTGCATGTATACTGGATGGTTCCCTTTTTTCTTTCTTTCTGGTAATGTGGGGCAGCTCAGGAGGTAGAGAGGGTTATCTGCTGATCGGAGGGTTGGTGGTAGCCTTGGGCAAGACACTGAACACTGAGTTATCCCAGATACAACCATCAGAGCGTGAGTGTGTGGACGTTAATTTTAGAGCACTCTGGCAAAAAAAAAAAAAAACAGCAACAAAACACAGAGACCACAGCTCATCTGTCATACCCACAGTAATACTTTGATTACACCACTTCTCTTTGGACCAGTTTGATCTCTGCCACCATAAGGTGTGTAATACCACATTTCACATTCAGTATCTTAAAATGAGCCTGAACAGACGAGGGAGTATTTTCAAATCAAATCAAATCACTTTTTTATTGTCACATCACATGTGCAGGTACACTGGTACAGCACATGTGAGGGAAATTCTTGTGTGCAAGCTTCACAAGCAACAGAGGTGCAAAATACAAGGAACAGGAACAAAGCAAAATATAAGAATGGGAATCTGAGAATTATATGAATAGATATATGTACAATAAGAGTGTATGTGCATTACTGTGTGTGTGTGTGTGTGTGTGTGTGTGTATGTATATATATATATATATATATATATTTTAAAAATTAAATACAATAGAATAAACAATAAAATAAAATATACAGAGGTTGGCAGTTGGAAATGTGCAAAACAAGTGGCATTTATATACAGTATGGAGTGCATAATGTTGAAGTTTCACCGCTATCATTGAATGTATTCAGGTCAAACCGAAACTCCAGGCTGCTGTGCGGTTAATAAACCCTGGTGCTGTCTGTCACACTAAAGATGAAAGACAGTGTGCTGAGCAAACATGTAAGCTCACAGCATACAGAGCACTCTGGACCTCTCTGCTGTCAGAGAGGTCCAGAGTGCTCTGTAAGGTAATGATGTCAGTGTTTATGGAACAATTATGAACTTATACATTTACTTAAAGGCCATATGTGTTGTCTTTTTGGTCACCTTACTGCTTTGGCATTTTTACAGGTTTTTATGAAGTCCTATCAGTACATGTAGTCAGACTCAAAGAATAATATAAGGGAAGAAATCAGGAGATTATATGTCATCATTTGAAAGTGTAAACTTAGTACAACCCCTAGTACCATCTCCAAATTGAAGGTCAAGGTCCATACAAAGGAGGATATCAAAGACAGGTGTGCCAAGAAGACGTCACCACAAGAAGACTTAGGAGGCATAGGCAATCTTCTACAGAGTTTAAGTCAGTTTTAATTTGAGGTTTGTAGGACGATATACCCGACAGCTCTCTACCCATACAATCCAGAATAGACTGCACACAGTTAATCTCTGGTGTCATAGGGCTGCCAGGATGCCTGACTGCGCTTCAAAATGAGAGATGGCTCAGGGTCATGTGATTTAGCCCCAACTATAAGGTTTATCCAAAAGCTTTGAATCTAATCTTAAAAGTAGAGAGGATGTCTGTCTCCCAAATCCAAACCGGGAGCTGGTTCCACAGGACAGGGGCCTGATAGCTGAAGGCTCTGCCTCCCATCAGTAACTAACTCTGCAGTCTTAGAGCAACGTGCTCTTGAGATATTATGAGCTCTTTAATATCGGATGGGCTCTGAAGATGTGAGGAGAAGAAGGATTTTATATAAAAATTCTGGACTTAACAGTGAAGAGCTCGTAGTATTAGAGAAATAAACTCTCTCTTTGTGCTCCCACTGCAGCATTTGGAATTAACTGGAGGTTTTCCAGGGAACTTTTAGAACAACCTCCTAACCCTGGCCTATGATAGTCCAGCCCCGAAGCATCGGCATCACTCGGAGACAGGATATAATTTTAGAGATATTGTGTAGATGAAAGCAGCGCTACATATAATTAATTTGGACCCTGAAGGACAAGATTGCTCACAGTGTTGCTGGAGGCCAAGGTAATACCATCCAGAGAAAGAATCTGGTTAGATACCATGTTACTGAGGTCGAATAAAATAATCTCAGTTTTGTCTGGGTTCAGAAGTAGGAAATTAGAAGTCAGCCAGGCTTTTATGTCTTTAAGACATGACTGTAAGTTAAATAACTGATTGGTGTTATCCAGCTTCATAGCTCAATACATTTGGGTATGATCTGCAGAAAAAAAAAATTATACGTATGCAATAAAATGTAAGTGTTTGTTTCTTTGTGATTGGAACATTTTATTTGTGGTGAAATTCATAAAGTCATTATTAGTTAAGGTTAAAGGAATACTCTGTCAGCCTGGCTACAGTGCTGAAAACAAGCCTGGGGTTATTCTCATTTTACTATATCAGTGGCCAGTAGTAAAATGTCCTAGTTTATGGAGGGCTTTTTAAATTTTTATACAGCAACAAACTATCTTTCCATGCAAAACAAAGTTCTTTTAAATGAGTGCAATGTCATTTCATCTCCAGTTTACGAGTTATCTGCTTTAAGGCATGTGTTTGTGTCTTATATCAGGGGATCAAACCTCTGATTTTAAGCTTTTTTCAGAGGAGCCACAGTTTCCCACAACGTTTGCAGTGAGGACGTAACACGAGATATTTGACTTCTGAGAATAAAATTTACATAGCTGCTCTACATTATTGTGGCATATTCTTCCACTGAAGAAGATAACAAAGAACAAAGAAGGAAGCACCTTTAAAAAATGTTATTACAGCACTTTCATAAAAAAAATGAGTGTACTGAAACTGTGCAAACATTATTGTAAAGTGGACATTACTGTTCAGACAGATTTGGGTTTTTGTTCAGTTTCTATGTCATGTGTGATCAAACAGTGAGTCAGTTCATGCGTATTTTGCAAAGCCAATTGAGAGTAACAATGTAACAATGTGTAGCAGCTGTCATTTGGAGCATCCACATGAATGTTAATTCTAATCATCACTATTATTTTATCTGAACAGAGCACCAATTCAGGTAAAAAAAACAAACTTCTTTATGTGTTTTCCTGTTAGAGGGTCCAAGGCCAAGATATTTGGATTTCTTGATAATTCTGTAAGTAAAAAATTTGCTGCCATTCCTCCTCAGCCTGTGCTACGCGGATTCTGATAGCACAGTTTAGCAGAACTCTGGGTGAGTTATTCATTTAAACAAATTCATCCTGCTGCAGCCAGGTTTTTGAAGGAAAACAAAAAAAAAATCTATATTTTGATCAATTATTAAATCATATATTAACCAGGACTTAGAAAGGAGTGACATAATATTCGATAGTCCACATTTAATTTTTTTAATGTTTGTTTGAGTCGAAAGTTACATATTTAGGTGGTCTGGGAGCAGACACACACTCTGGGGGCTAGTGAAGTCATTCTGTTGAAATAAATAATGGCAAAGAGAAACTACCCCTTGTACTCAATCCTGATCACTTATGAGAAGTTAAAAGGCCTCAGCTGCATATGCTGTGTATCTTAGGCAAACCATACAGACTTGGTGTAATTTCCCCCAGGTATATTCTGTGGTATGAGGCCAGATCAGTATCAGTGCGCTATTCTAATTCCTTCAGACAATCTATCATCATTTTTCCTAATATTTGTATTGCTGAGACATTCACAATTACACTTTGCTTCCACATCTGCAGTGTTATTGTTTGAAATAACTGATTCTATGGTTGTGATCAGTTCCACTAGTGGGATTTGTCTGTGTGTGACAGCCACTGAAAAACTTGTTGTCAGTGGTGCTAGTTTCCGTCATTACGTAATTTTACTGTTCATAAAATTGGAGAAACCTGCAGTCAGCTAAAACTCAACGAGTCACTTGGATGAGTGACAAAACGTTTCTCCCACTGATGAACAGATGAACAGAATCAACCTTCCTGGCTTTCAAGGAACCACATCTATCACTGGACATTTCACAATAAAAAATAAAAACAGATCTTATTCCAATCCTTTGTTTGTTTGTTTGTTTTGTTTCGCTCTTATTGGGAATTAAAAAGCTTTTGGACCTGAAACTAAATGATGAGGTTAGCCTCTTATCTTCCACACAGGGATTCCATGTCTGTCTAACTTTACTGAAAGGCCACCGCTGGCCTGACCACTTTTCCCCTTTAGTGTGACATACGTGTCAACTGACACACACACGCACACACACACACGCACACACACAGGGCTAAACAGAGGCAGCAGGGTGATAGCAGATAGCTTGTTGTGGTAGATGTTTCCTGTTGCCTTGCTACTCTTTTCATCAACACCTGAGATGAAAACCAAGACCTACTCAACAGCAACATTAGAACTAAAGAATGCACGCCCAGAAAACAAACACACACACACACACACACACACACACACACACGTTGCTCACACTGCTAGGTAGTACTTCCACTGTTGTATTGAAGAATTTATCTCCATTGGTCTCGATATTTCCACTGCGAAACAGGTACCTGCATCGTTAAAGAAAAGAGCACAGGTGGAATATAAATATGCCACAATGGTAACATCTACACACAAAGATGCTCCTGGGCTAAAATATTGCACCAAACATTATTATCACATGTATCACACTGTATATCAGTTTCATTTCTAAATTACACTTTCCTTTAAACTGGCATTCATGTTCATTTGTGGATTTAACCCCCCCCCAAAAAAACAACAAACTTTAACCTATCACTTTAAACTTTACTGCTCTAACATACACACATTATTCTGAATAGAACTGATAACTGAAACCTGTGTAAAGATGTTTTACACTGCTACTATGTTGTATCACTTGACAGGAGAAAAATATTTAAAATTTAGCAAAAAAACTCATTTTTCTAGTTGTTTCATATTATGGAAGGAAGTCATTCTTTGGAACCAAGCAAACAGCTGTGTGACTATCAGACAGCCATGTCAGCATAGGAAAACAGAACCTTAGCTTGGTCATTTTCAACCACCCTAGGGGGCGTGTCCCATTTTGACCTGAGGTCTTCCATACTCGGCACAGATGTTTCTGTATACTATGGCGGCCACTTGGTTATGGCGCTCCATGTATCCCCTGCCTGCTAGCATCTTGCGCCCTGCTGTTATGTGCTGGATTGTCTCAGGGGCATCTTTAAACAGCCTGCACCTGGGGGTCTTGCCTGGTGTGATAGACCCCTGCCTCTGCGCTGTCTTTCAGTCCAGCTTTGTCCAGCCACTAGTAGAGTTTCTGGGTGTCAGCCACTTCCTCTAGCTGCCGGTGGTCCATTATGGTTCTTTTCCATGGTTCTTTTCTTTCTCTGGTTTCTCACCAAGCACACGGTCGGTTGTGGCCATCTTCCTGATGTGCTCCTGGTGAAGTGTCTTTGTTTCATCCTGGATAGTGGGTCTGACACTCACTAGCCCCTGGTCACCTTCCTTCCGCTTAGCTCTTGGGTTTCTTAGGGGATAAGGACAGTCCGGCCTCAATTTTGGGTGCATCTCATCCATTAGGAGCTGGTTCCTTTGTGCTGCTAAACGTTCACTGAGTGCAGTTAGCTTCTTTAGCCAGCAGGAGTGAATCATGTCAGGGTGTGGTGCTGTTCAACTCTTTACAGTGGAGACTCTTTCTTGGATGTCTGCCATTGTGATGGTTGGTCCTATTCAGGGAGGTTGCTGTGGTCTATTCTTAAATCCACTAGCCAATAAGGATTGTTTTATGTTGTGTCCTTCTCTTATATGCTCTTCCAGTATTGTTCTGTCTCCAGACTCGATGGGGCTGTTCTCACATTGCTTCCCTGCTACTGAGAGTACACCTTGGATAGTTCAGTGGACAAGGGCTGGTTTATTCTCCTGGCTCCTATCGGTCTTGTTCAAGCAGTTAGCCAAAGCTTTGAGTCTTTGTTTGACAGTCTCTAAGGCCTCAGGTATTGGTAGTTTGTTGTACTTCTTACACACAACAAATTGCCACAACAAACTTCATTAATCCTTTCTGCAGTTCTGATAGTTGGATAACTTCCCTCCATGTAGCCTTGATTTTGGCCTCTACTCCTTTTCCAGTTTTCCATGGAGGCTACTGCTTCTTGTGGCCGTTGCTCATCTTATAGTCAAGCATCTCAAGGATCCCTGTTGCTGTGCTGTAGATCAGTTGGTTTTAGTGATGGTCACAGTAGGGATTGTTTCTAATGCTGCATTCACATCTTCTAGTAGACTTTCAGAGGGTATGTCACATAGTAGGCCATGGACGCTCCAGGCTTCCAGCTTAGCCATGATCTTTACTTTCGGGTCAGCCGCTCTCACATTCAACGCCTTCGACGCACCAGTTGCTCTTAGGGCTTGGTACCCAATCTCTGAGGGTGGGGATAATGACATCTCCCCCCTGACCCGACGCCCTAGCTCTGCCTTGCCGCAGCATTTGTGCTGTACCTTGTCATTCTCTAGGTGCTGCTTGTTTCATGTGTGTGTGTGTGTGTTAAAATTGTAGAGTCAAGGAGGTTGCAAATGAAAGCAGTTTGTAAAGCAGCTGTAATGTGCAAACTGGGTCACCATCATCCATCCAGAAGAACTTGATTGAGCAGCATTTGTTTTTTTCCTGTTCTTTTCTTCTTTTTTTAAATAGAAAACATTAATTTGTAAAATTTACAGAATGTATTGAAAATAACAGAAAAAAAACTAACCCAGAAGCGTAGACTGGCTGGGAGAAGTTGAAGAGGATGTAGTCACCCTGGAGGGGAGTTATTGCCCAGAAGAAATCTCGTCCTTCATAAGCACTTTTCAAACTGTGTGTCTGGTAGTGTTTCAAAGTGCTGCTCACCTCTGCAGGTGGGTTACTGTGAGCCTTGTACAGAGTCTGCTTCCCAAAGTCTTTATCCTGAAGCGGATAAGAGAAAGAAGAGAAAAATATATTTGCACATACCACAGCACATCGATGCCACATCCACAAGCTAGAACACTAAACATGTCCTTTGACCCAGTGACAGTTTAATGTGACAAATAACAAACTAGCTTTTCAGCAATTAAAAGCATATTTTCTAATATCACACTGACCAATAACACCAACTCACCATACTGATAGGGCAGAAAACACAGATCTCTTGCTGTTTCATGCATACAGATCAGAATTGCAGAAAGCGAGGTACATAACATTTCCTCATCAGTGAATCAAAGTCTTAAATGAATGATTCTGGGTTTGCAGTCAGTTCAAAACACATATAGTTAAAATGCTAAAGCTGCACAGTCACATTATTAGCCAGTGTTCATGTTAAATGTTTTCACTCATTGGTAGTTGGGCATCAGGCTGTACTGTCATGTATCTGCTCCATGACAAACACCGTCATTCTTTCACCCCGATCTCAGTCACTTTCTAATTGTCTTGAACTCTATTGTTAGCTAAGCAAACAGCAGATCCACAACATTTTTTCTGTTCAGGTCAAACTGTATGGCTGGTCCTATAGCCTTGAAGTGTTTCACAGGAATGCTTTTCATTGTTCAGCTGTCACGCCTTCTTATGTAACTACTAGTTTTACAGGTAGTTCAGAGAGATTTTTTTACCATCCCGTTCACCTTTAGCCTTCTTTGTGTGTTTAAGTTATATTTGACACAGAAGAAAAGATGACTAGAAAAGCTCTTGCTCTTTTAATCCCACTCAGGTGTCCTGCCACCATTACCTGCAGATTCTAGTAATATGCAACCACTACACTTGTGACCCTTGAACCTCGTTACCAAAGCTCTTTTTAACAAATGAACTATAGAAAATGAATCAGCAGGGGACGTTGACATCAGCCATGTTCTCACTAATGAACTGATTGGTTTAGGAGAGAGTGTTGCTCGAGTAGTGCTCTAAGACTGAATTTAATCTGCACAAATGGACCATTGGTTTGAGTCAAGACATCTGCATTCTCACCTCAACTTCCACTCAACAAAAAAAGTTCAGGGCTCAAGTGCATGCATGAAAATGGCCATTTACAGGGTCAAACACATTTTATTTAGTCACTGTCATTTTACAAGATCTCATCTGGTTGATAAAGTCCAAAAACAGCAATGAAACTGGTAGAGCAACTTTACCCTTACATTTAGTTTTAAGTGTTACAAGTGCCATAAAGAGTAAACCAGACTCCTGCTAGAGAATGTGAATCAGGCTGTGGTCTGGACTTTGACTGGGCTATTCCAACACCCTGATTCTTTTCTTTTTCAGCCATTCCATTTGTTTCTGTGCTTGGTGCCGTTGTCCTGTTGCATTACCCAAATTAGCCCATGTCTTATCTTTACATCTGGCCTTAGATTTGATTGCAATATACTTTGGTATAGGGAGGAGTTAATGGTCGACTTAGTGCCTAAAGCGTGCCTGTGCTTCACAGATGGTATGAGGAATTTGTGCAGATGCGCTGTGTTTTGTTTTCGCCAAATATCCCCAATTTTCTCCAATGTCTTGGACAGACAAACCTTCATATCCATCATGAAACAAGCTTTCTGTGAGTCAAAGGAACTCTCACCTTCAGATGCTGCAGTTTCCCAGGCAGAGAAGAGTGGAGACCAACATGCTGAAAGAGGGAAGGCTTGTACCTCTGTTTGAGTACTGCCTTCTGCTCTCTGCAGTGTTTCTATATAAAATATGACAACATGTGAGTTTGAAACACGGTGTAAAAGCTGCTCTTTTATAAAAAAACAAGCAATAGGAAAAATGTATTGTTCGATGCTTTCTCAGTACTGGAAATATCATGCTTTGTATAGACAAAAGGTGTCATCTACATAGAGTACGCAGAGTCTGAGTCCCAGATCTATTTAACCACAGATCTATTTAGAGATTTTTGATAAATCTGTAAATACTTGTGAAAAAAACTGATGGGGAAAAATGCCCACTTTATCCATTTTAACAAAAATGTACAACAGTAAAGTGTGTAAAAAAATGAAGTGGTCTGACTCTTTCCAAAACACAAATGAATCTATACTTCACGTTTGTTGACTCTTGGTATAACTGACTTACATCATCTTTCTCAGGGTTGCAAGCCTTCACCCACAGAATGTGATCCAGCAGCCAGTCAATAGGTTTGTCTCTGTGAAACATGAGGAAGAACTCAGCGATCATTGGGAGGTCACGGGTCCGAAACATCTTGCCTGGAGAATCACATACACACAAATGCATTCATATATTATTACCTGAAAAAAAAAAATCACCTCAGAATTTTACACTAAGAGATGCACAAAAACACACCTATAAATCCAAGCTGGGAGAACTCAAGGTAGAGCCATGGCTTTGAAGCTTCATTTGTGGCGTAGGCCTTCATCTCGTCATAGTAGCCCGACTTAGCAACAACATCATCCTCTAACTGGAAATCAAGAGAAAAACAAATAATAATTTCGCCCCTATATCCTTTTTGTTTTGGAGAAGTTTCTTTTGTTTCTTTCTTAGTTATCCTAAACTAAACAGGACCCTGTGCTGCAGTTAGGCATTTTACCACATATTTTAGATCTGCTTACTTTGTTAAAAACAGTCATGTCAGGAAGTAGACACTATTTTTGTACAGTATACACAGTAACAAATGACTTCTCCATTAAAACAGTCCTTTAGGGAGACGTTTAAACATAAGCACTGGCCACAGCCCAATCAGACCACCCCTGGTGAAAAGGAGAAGGAGTTTACAACAGGCTATCATTTCATACTTTTGTATTTCACATTTCTGTGATGTCATCTTTGGGTAGCCTGAGCTCATTTGCAATGCCCCTACCCAGACAGGCTATGTGAAAGCGAAAGAGAAGAACTATAACATGCAAAGCTACTCTGGCTGATATCACAAACAGCTAAATGGTGCTAAAAATAGGTTTCCTGAAACATGATATGCAAAACACAATAAAAATAAGGTGTTTAATAAATAACTAAAGTCTGACCCTAACCTGAACATAAAAGGTTCCTTTGTCTTGAGCGTAGAGCATGAGGAAGCTGAAGTCCAGATTCTGCTTTGTCCGCCATCTAAAAACAAACAAGGAGCACAAATATAACACAAGCAGAAATTCACTAACCTTTTTGGTTTTGGTACTCACTCCGTGTTTATACACCACTCTGCACTCAATAAATCAAAGTTTATTGTTTAACACACCAAACACATTCTAATTTTCCTACTCTTCACCATTTCCTTATGAGGTTATATAGTCTATATGCTGCTTTGTGTCCTCTCTGCCACTGCAGCAGCATCAAATACATCGAATAAAACGATGCTGTTAATGTGGAAAGACTTCAGAATTACCATCACTGACAAAACATTTGTAGCATTTCAAGACTGCATCATGTGAATTTGTATATGCACTGTACTTGACTCTTTCTTTGGAGTCTCCAAAGGTCTCCTTAAGGCTGGCGAAGTTGGGGTAGTAATACTGCGAAGGAGCGATCACCTCCAGCAATCCGGACTGCACCTCCTTGGGAAAACTACAAAGAGTGAGCTAGTTAACTACAGAAATCAACATCAAGATACAAAATTAAACCGTGACATTTAAATAAATATACTTGGGTTTTTTTTTAATCACTGCTCCAATCTGACTCTAAAATCCATTACATTCTTACAGGTTCTATAATCCGGAGGAGCAGTTGTATATAGTTTACATCGCAAATGGTGTCAAGACGAGCCACAGCATGTTCATCAGAAACAGTAAAACTAAGGGCGAACATCATCTATATAGTTAAAGCTACGTTCAGCTGCTCCCTTGTCACAAAGGGTCACAACAACAGGTAGCTCATCATGTTAGATTTAGCCATGTTTTTACATTGGATGCCCGTCCTGAGACAGCTCAGTGGGAGTTGTATTTCCAGGTGGAATGGCTCTGCATGGCATTTAAAAAGGTACACTGATAAAATGTTCCACATCATGAGAAATCTTCTTTACTTGCACAGATTGTGCAAAGTCATAGTAAAGCTGATAGGACTGTTTCCCTTCTATACCACTTCCTTGTTAGTTTTTGTTTGAATACTCCCCCCCCCGCCCACCCCGGTGCAGTAATCATATTTTAAAGAGGGCTTTTATTTATTCAATATGGAAGTCTGAAACAGTCTACAGTAAGGTGAATAGCTTTAAACCACTAAGTCTAGTGAAATCTACATACCTTATTAATGTCACATCAAAGCCTTTTACTTTTTTTTTCAGAAATAATAGAAATGCTTTGTTAGTATTCAGAGGTTAATCAAACAGTTATGTGTATGCTAACAAAATAAGGAATAACAAGTCTTATTACGGTAATTGCGTTTCATTCTCACACTTTACCTAGTTGTCCTGAAAAGTTCTTCCTAAATTACAGATCAAACATTGTAACTGACAAACAGGCGTTCAGGTTCAGGTTAATGAGAGAACAAACTCCTGAAAAATGTGCTGTGAACCAACTTTCACACTTCCCCGTTGCCACAGAACAGCAGCACCAACATTAAAAACCTGTTTTGTGACAGCTTGCGTTAGCATTTAGTGTAGGCTAATGCAAGGCTTCAGTGCACGCAGACTACACTGAAGCATTTGTGTAAACAGAAATGTAATCAGGCTTTTCCAGTTCCATTTTACCAGAACATCTAAATGAGTTTAAAAAAACTCATTTAGATGTTTTGGTAAAATGGAACTGGAAAAGGAGAAAAAAAGTTAAATATACAACTATAGGGTATGAAGACAAGAAGATTTATACACTTCAGTGATACATTCATTTGATATTTCGACATCTCTTCTGTTCTCTTTGCATAAAACTACATGCCAATGCGTACACAGGTTCGCTAAGAGTTACAGATTACCCCCGTTATCTCAGGTTTATTTTCTTTTAGTCTGTGGTTGAAACTAAAAGAAGAGAAATGGAAATGTAGCTGCTTAACTTTTCCTTTATTTCTAAAGCGATACATAAAACAGACCATTTCCATGTTGAAGTTACTCATAAAGAGAAATACTTCCCCAGTATCTCACACATATGACCATCAGCCATAGTTAGTCCATGGCTGACTAAAAAAAAACTGCCGAATGCAAACATGCAATACAATCCTACTGTAATAATAAACATTGTATTTTTTTATATACTTACAGACAGAAACAGCAGTCTACTGCTGGTGCTGCAAGCAATAAAGGGCATGAAACTTAAGTCTAACATGAACACTGATATAACAGAGAAACTGCCCCATGGGAGGCAATCTAGCTCACTTACTTCTTCATGATGGTCTCTGCTACACCGTTCACATAGTCCGAGTTTGTCTGAAAAGACAGAGAGAGAGACAGGACTGGGTCAGTGATGTCGTTTGAAGGCCAGACATATTATCAGTTTCAGTTTTGGGGTTGATAAAGCCTCATTCTGTTCCTGTTTATGGTTTTTGTTACTTACAACAACAACAAAAAACAGCAACAAAAGAAAACCCCAAGATGGGCAGGTATGAAAGCAGATAGGTGTTTATGTGTTCTTTTTCTCAGGGGTCTAGCAAACAGCACATTTTATTCCATATGCGAGAGCACTCTCAGTAAGTCAGACTGACATCAGAAAAGAGTTCTTTAGTAGCAGCTCTGTGTCAGATCTCACCCAATACGTAAATCAGCATGTGGGAGCAAAGAAGGGAGCAAAGGTCATTCTGGTCCTTAATACTGTCTTATTTATGGTTTTCATTAAATGATTTATTATAATTTATGACATGCAATCTAAATTTATTGTACATTGGTTTACAGTAGGGAACAATTTACCTTGTTCACCACCAAATTATAGTGTTTGAGTTCAGGAGTGTTAGGATAGGCTAACAAACACTGATGTGCCTTAGGTAAGCCAAGCCAGCTGCTACAGTGTGTATCAAGGAATTTATTGCAGGTAAGCTAAAATTAGCTAGCATAAGCCAGAAAGGTAAAAAAACAACTTTAATCCAATACAGCCCATCTGAGTGGGAGGGGAAAACAACATCCCCAGAACGTGAAACTTTTACCACCATGCTTGACATTTGGTGGTTGTTTTTTAAAGTTATCAGCCAACTTTACAAATGAACCACCACCACATGAATGCACCGTAGCTAAGTTACATGTAGCTGGCTAACTATACTTTAGCATAATTGTATCCAAATAGAAAAGAAAGTTATATAGCATGCCAAATTACTTCACCAGCTAACATAACTCATCTTAGTAACTTGTTTTTATTATCAAACTACACTGAGTCTAGCAGGAAATCATTCAATGATTCAAAGCAAAGATATGAATAACTTGCATTTGTTTTCTAAAGTAACAGCAAATTTGCAGGCAGTTAGCCAGCTAGAACCTAACTACACCACACACACTGGTAGCTTCATTACATTAGTGTCAACTTTGAGATTATACTAATATTCAGTATGTATGTTTTATAATACTGTTCCATGACATACATATAATACAGAACTATACAGAATTATGCATGTCTCATATCTGTTTTGGCTGATGCTACCTTGCATGAGCACTGAGTACGTGTGTGTGTGTGTGTGTGTGTGTGTGTGTGTGTGTGTGTGTGTAACCTCAGCAACAAAGACGATGATGAGGAGATCCTGGCACTGTGACGAAGTCAGGCTAAATAGCAGAGAGCTAAGTGTGTTGACCAGGTAACTTTGCTTGTCACGCTTCACAGTGGGAATGCCAAGCACCATGGACACTGAGAGATGACAGGATAGAGAACAAGACAAAAACTATAGTCACTGTCTGCTTCCATTAGCATAGCAGATGTAAAACAGACTATCCCTCATTTGACTCTTGCATTCATTTTCCCCACACAATTTACAATACCCTTTTACGTGAGCTCTAAAGTGCACCTTATGGAAGCTTCTGAAATACAATCTTGAAAACTAAAGCTTATATCAAAAAAATTATCCTACCAAGATTCATTGGATAGTGGGGCTGTGCATTTTTATTAAATGTGAGGGCTTCTTACCTCCACGACGTCCCTGTCCCAGCACTACATTAGGTACAAGGCTGCCTGGATGGTGTCTGAGGTGGGGCATGAAAATGTAAATGTTGGGCTGAAGGAATGTTTGCAAGCCTGTAGGTTGCTTTTCTGTTTCTGTAAACACAAGGAAAAAGGGACAGAGGCATGTGGTATTATAGTTAGCACAGTTAGCACACAGCATGCTAATAGGCCTGGTAAAAATATATGTTTAACTTTCATATTTATTTTGTTTCCTGTACATACAGGAAACAAAATAAATACGAATTATGGGAGATGGACAAAATATGAGACCTGTGCTCCTGTGTCAACCATCAACTGCAACTTCTGCAGACAAACTACCCATGATACATTACACAGAGGGAAACCTGGGCAATCTACTTATATTTTCCAAGTCAAATTACTTAGGTCCACAGTTTGTTTTTTTTCGATTGTGTGGAAACGCTTAAATGAAGTACAGTTTCAGCTAGAAGTCTGTTATGACTTTTTTTCATTAAGGCAAAAAAAACGCCACCATTTAATTAACCCGATTCAGAGCATTGAAAAATCCCAGAAATACTGTGTGTCCACCATTGCATGAACACTGACATTTTAAGAAAAAAATCCAAAGTTTCAATAGGGTTGAGGTCAGGGCTATGGAAAGGCCATTCCAAAAGAATAATATTAGTTTGCTTCATCCATTCCAAAAGCAGCTTTGGCGTGTGTTTGGTCATTGTCCTGTTAGAACATTTAATTGTGTCCAAGTTTCAATCAACTAGCTGTTCATCTGAGGTTACGTTAAAGGATTTAGAGATAGTCCTCCTTCATTATTCCATCCACTTTGTGCAATGTACCACTACCACTGGTGGAAAAAAAGCCCCAGAACATGAAACTGTCACCACCATGTTTGACATTTGGCATAGTGTTCTTAGGTTTGAAAGCCTCAAATTTCCTCCTCCAAACATACCTTCTCATTACGGCCAGATAGTGCAAGCTGCAAATTCCAGTCAAGCTCGAAGGTATAAGTTTTAGAGCAGAGGCCTTTTTTCTTGGTTGGCACGCCCTCAGTCCACAGCGATATAAAACTAACTTCAGTTTGGCAGGCTTGAGCCTTGGTTGGCCTCTGGGTTGTTCTGAACCAATTTCCTCTCATCTGAGAGTGACAGTTTGGGTCTTCTTCCAACTGAATAACCTGTACCTACTTACAGTTGTTTGAATTCATGATCTCAGAATCTCCAGTTGCTTAAAAATGTCTCCAAAAGATCTTCCAAACTACAATTCTCCTCCTTAGATCTTCACTGAGTTACTTGGACAAATGAGTGCCATTAAACGGCACAGTTGAACCAGTTTGAGTCAGTCATGATCAAGTAATTAACAGGCCTTGGCAAGTTCAAAGACACTGTAGAACTTTGGCACCACGATTGTCTTTTTTATTGTTTTTTATAATTCTTATTAACAAAGTTCAGAAATCTGTGTTTAAAGTCGAGTCCAGAGTTGCCTTACACATAAAAGAATGATTCCCAGTGAGTGGTGAATAGCATTGGTATCAGATCAGTACATGCTATCCAGCATGGACTGTGTTCAGTGTTTTCAGTTTTAGGTGTGTTGATACCGTTTAGTGTATCTATGTACTTATCTTTTTTGTTTCTAATATCTTGCTTTTATGGTGCATTTTCCAAAGACATTTGCCTTTATTCAAAGTCATTACTACAAAGGTGAGTTTGGTAAAACAACTAGTGCTGGGTTCTCTCCTACCTACCTTTAAAGACTGTCCTGTTGTGGATAGAGTAAAGATAGGTGTCGCTGCCAGTTTTGGAAAAGTTCTTTAGCTGTTCCAGGATGCTGTTGAGATCCTGACTGACCCGCCCCCCCAGCTCCTCAGCCACCAGCAGACGCTTGTACAGGATCTGCAGGTCAGGCACCACTGTTGAACCTGGATGCATACGGCAAAGTTTAAAGTGTTAAGACAAACTAGTTGTATTCAGCAAACCTCTGACTGCTTATAGGCTTAATTTTTGACTTAGAATCACATGTTCCATAATAACCGCCCACCATAAGCAGATATGTCCCTTCAGATGGTGGAAAGCCTAACTTGAGTCAACTTTCCTTATTTTGTCTTAATGACTGCATAAAACAAATAAATATGCAAATCCTCAAAGAAGATGGAATCAGTAAGTTTTTGTCATCTTTGCTTGGCAGCTAGCATTTTCACATATTTTTGTTTTCCCAATGACATTCATGTCTCTAACAGACATGAATGTTTACACACCAGGCAACTCTATTTATAGTGCAGACACTGTCTGCAGCACTTGAAGAGATTCTTGTTTTCAATCACTCCAATTTCTTTGTTCAACTGCTTTCAGCTCTCCAACGTCAGCTCCGTTCACTCACGGAACATTTTCATGTAATCGGTTCACATTTTGTGCTTTTATCTGCCACTTTTATAAATGACAGTTGATTACTTGTGAAAGGACATGTTACACATTCAACAGTCAGTGTGATCAAGATGTTTTTTTGCATTACATGAATGTCTTTGAGTTTTCCTAAGCCGTAGAGGCTCTTGGGGTCACATTAGTATCCCTACAGGAGCTCAGCTTCACTGATAAAAATGTTATATAAAACTTTGTTTAGGCACTGTTGTAATGCAGGCTTGTAGTAAGAAAGCACATCAAGTGCTCAAATTGATTAGAAGAGCACTCTGCATGTACCTGTCCATTTACTGTCTCATTTTTCTTTTTTTAAACTTCTTGTTGACATTCATCCATCTATCCATTCATGTTCCGAAGGCTCAGCAGTTGCCACAAAAGAAATAAAGACCAATTTAGCTTTTCTATAGCTAGCCATATAGGTCTGCTTTTCTGTGGGTGGATTTTTTCAACACAATACCTTCACAGCAATGTAAAATGCAGCTACCCAACTTCACAGGTGTGTAACTGGCATCAAGATGAAAGGTGTGGTACTCCATTCTCTTTCCTAAGTATTTGTACTTTAAAGATAAACAAAGTCCTTCGCAATAAAATACTAAAGCTCGGAAAGAGGCTGATAATGAAGAACAGAGTGAAAAAGCAACGGCTGAAAGCGTTTGTTCCCCTGAATACCTGGCTGTTAGTAATGGATCACGTTGGCAGACCGAGATACACTTTTACCTACATCAGAATTGTATGGTGGGTGTGTTGGCTTACTACTAAAACTCACACGGTGATGTTATGAGGTTAGCGGTATAACTTTCCCATTTTTCTTAGGAAACAATATTTCCAACAGCCTCTTCAATAAGAAGTTTGTACTCCATGTGAAACAGATATTTTTGTAAACAGAGAAACCGTCGCCCGACTATGATAAGGTTATGCTAATAATTTGTAAAAATTAATTAATTAATTATTTAAAAGTTGCCCGTGCTACGCCGTGATGCGAACGTTAACCCTGCGGTATTTTCTGTTTCCATGAGAATAAACAGCCGATAAGTATATAAAGTTTCGCTTTGAGTCAGCATTTGAAAAGTAAAAGCAGGTACACTCACCTTCATCACTGGGAATCGATTTAATCCAAGTAACCGACACAAAACACCCGAACGCCAAGAGACATCCAAACTTATAGGGGTAAAACCTCATTTCATTTCTTACTCACAGTCCCACCGTCTTTGTGTGCCTACTTGCCGCCGATGGGACAACAGGTGGATGTGAGCGGTACAGGTAAAATGCAGGTAAGTTAGAGAAAACGGTTAGTGGTTGGTCACAACTGTGATTCTAGCCTACGTCAAAACCAAGCATTACCAAAGTTTGTTCGCTTTCATGCTTTTCCGCATGTTGAGAACGTTGTTACGCGGTCGCATGATGACAGTTCCTGAGAAAACGCTGTGAAATTCTCGGGGAGCCCAATCTAACGTGTTGTATTCACGCACGGCCAACAGCGGCACCTGCTGGTCGATACATGCTGGTCGTGTGATGTCGTTCACAGCCTCGGACGAACCGGTCTATGACAGGAACTCACAGTACAATAAAATAAATAGTAGTAATCGATAAGCCTTACTGTCTCTCCATGTAATATTTCATGTGTAGCATGAGAAATACACCTTAGTCCAATTTTTAGTAGGCAGTACATTTTTAGTAACACGTCGTGTTATTTCGTAGTTCGCAGTATGGTTAAGGAAACTTGTACTTCAAGGTAGCCTGCGTAAGTCTTTTTAAGTGACCGGTACGAAATGTTACCATTAACAACCAATACTTGGGTTTAGGAATATGATTGTACGACATGTATCATGTGTTTATAGGCTACAGTGTGTGCTTCCGCTCATGCGGGGATGTAGCTCAGTGGTAGAGCGCATGCTTTGCATGTATGAGGCCCCGGGTTCAATCCCCGGCATCTCCAGTGGTTTTTTTTGTTATGATTATTTTGGAGAAATTAATAAATTGGCTGTTAGATTATTTCCATTGAATCACTCTTGATTTCGACCACCCTCCTGTATCCAAGTCAAATTTTCTTATTAAAAAAAGGTACCAATTAGTAATATATATTTTTTTGTTTCATAGTTAAGTTACTATTTTGCGAAATGCGCTAGTTACTCTGTCTTTGAAAGCGCTGTTAGTATGATGTTCAAAATAAAAGCAGGAACAATTCAAAGTAAAATTAAGTTAATTATTTATTTTAAAGTATATATTTTAATTGATGTCTGAGACAAAATACAAATTCCCTGACACAAACTGCAACACATTAATTTCTAAGATCATTAGTTTCTAAGTCCAGGAAGTGACTGTTTCAGTTAGATGACATAGATGATGTATTTCCATATTTTAAAGACCATTTTAGGTTGTAGAGAACAATTATAATTTTGCCATTGTTTAAAATGACCTACTTGCTCAGTCCAATTCCTTTGAGACTTCTTTCCTACCATCAGTTTATTCTAAGTGGGGGAACTCTGGTTGCTAATCTGTAGCAGGGCTAAGAGCACAACTATTCAGGCTTATGGCCGATTTAGAATCACCAATTAACCGAACCCCATGCATGTCTTCGGACTGCTGGAGGAAGACGGATTACCTGAAGAGAATCCATGCACCACTCTGCACAGAGAGGGCATGGAGCAAAACCCAGAATCTTCTTGCTCTGAGTCAGCAGTACAAACAACCACACCACTGCCCACTTTGCATATCATGAGATCCACCTGTGTAAGAAATTCAGAACAAAATGGTTTGCCAGAAAAAGGTTCCCGTAGTTTTCATCACCATCATCACCTCTACTCAAACAGAGAGAACACTCAGGGCAATAGAAAATGCATCCGGAGCCAAATACCTTCAAGTTTGGCAATACAGCATGTGCTATTGTATTATTCCAGCTGACAGTAGTGTCACTGGTGATAGGTAAACCAAGTAGTGATTTTATCCTGATATGAATTTAAGAAAATATTTACATAAAACATCAAGTTAACTTTGTTGTGAGTTTCATAAGGTCTGATGATCTCAGTTCTGACATCTACATTAATAATCACTCTTCACACTGCCTTCTTTGTGGCCATGACCTCTCCTCCACCCACAGCTCCGTTTGGGGTTTCCCACCATCTGATCACCAGTCACCATAGGTCAGCGCCATCAGACCAGTGGTAGGGCTGGCCATTGTTAGTGCCATGCAGTGTAGCCTGTTGACCTCAGACTAATGGCATATTCTATCATAAGGTATTCAGCTGCGGACACCCTGACTTCATGTCTGTTAAAATGATGGATACTGAAACAATATATTGTCTTATAACAACTTGAGCTTTAAAATAACCACGTGGCCTTTAGAACTGTCCATCAGTCCCACTGTAACACAGATGTGTTCAGAGCGATCCCATGTGTGCAGCACTTCAGAAAGGCTCATTCAGACAAGTTAACAGAGACAGCATGCACACCAAAAAGGGCCATTTCTGTCACTACGGGTAGGAGCAAGATGAACCACACACAGCCCCATTCACATATTTACCAAGACCCCCCCCCCCCCCCCCCCCCCACCCCCCCCCCCCCCCCCCCCGCCCCCCCCCCCCCC
>VUQG01039862.1:39502-50656 GCA_015106755.1 Etia nguti
GTGAACACAAACAGACAAGGAATAAAGAGTTCTCAAATCGGACTTTTTTTGTAAAATAATCCACATGTTTATCCCTGTATGACAATATATACTGTAATATTTCTGACAACATAAGTGTTTTAAGCTGGAGTACCATATGCTATAGCTAACCAGGACTAAAACAGTTGTTGCCTTTCCAATGTGTGAGCATTACGCTGTTGTACTGTAATCTTAGCTTTTTAGAAGTGGATATCACAGACAGTGCACTCTCATATACAGCAGCAGATAATGGAGATAATGGAGACCATATTTTACAAAATCAACTTCATGATGTACTCAGTAACCCTTGAAACGAGCAACTGAAGCCATAAACCCACCAGGAAAGTGGTAACTGAGATCATAGAATAAATGAGCCTTGCGTTGTTTTCCCCTAGAGGTCTATACAAGCAAAATTCTTTTGGCTACCACAGCAGTTAACCCCCTGCTGGTAATTAAAAAGAATGCAGGTTCAAGGCAACGTTTCAAAGCCAAAAGCTGTCCACAATTTAAAATAGAGGCAACTTAGGATCCATTAGGAATGTGAGTTTTTGTACTCTCCTGACGGTGTTGACTTCAATTTAAATATCTTCTCATTCTGTGTTACTATCCTAAGAACAACTTCATTCCTCAGCATGTGTTACAAATATTTGCAGTTTACACAAAATTTGTGTCACACTAAATTTATTGTTTGAAAAGTTTCCACCCTGCACACTGTCCTAGTTTATCGTGTTGCAATAAAAGAAGCAGAGAAGGGCATTTTGTTCAGCAAAGGAAGGAAAAATAATTAGTAAAACATTTTCCAGTTTCTGTTAACTGTCAAACTACTAATGATTTCATATTTAACTATTTATATTTCTGTACAGTTTGATCTATAACCAAGCATAATATTTTCTAAACCTCTGAGAATTTATGAATTTTACATACAAAACATTTGACTATCTGCATTCTCATGATGAGAGGTAAAGCGCTTTGAAGGAGTATTCGTAGTTGGGGCAGAACGTTCAGTCACAAAAACTGGTTGACTGGCCAGTGTTTAAACAGAAATACTGTCTGAGTTGACATTGTTCACCGTGCTCATTGATGGCTGCGATCCATGTGCATTAGTGAGATAACGTAGGTGTGTGAGGATGCAAGCAGAAGTTGAGCCCATGGAAGTGCAGAAGTGTAATGGGTTAAACCACATCAAAGTACAGAGACTCCTTTGTCATGACAAACATGAATACATACTTGCAAGTTGGAGGGAGTGACTTGGTCCGATGAGTTCACAAGTCATGTTCTTAGTGTACTTGTACACCAAGCGGACGATACACTCATCCTTTGCTGTAATTGTTATAATTAAATACCCAGAAAAATGACACACACACAAACACACACAGGACCCACAAGTTCTGGTGAAGACAGTGATGACAAATTGTTGTTAAAGTTGTTACAGTAATTCATCAGTAGCTGTCTTTTTAAATTACTTAATGTTTCCCATTGAAAACACAGCTTGACTTTACTGTGAAGTAAGCACAGAAAGCAACATAAAGCATAAAGCAAGTATAACAATTTACACGAGACGCTTCAAAATTAGCCTGAAATGAGTATTTGACTAATGCTAGTTAGGCCTGAACATTTGGCCCCTACAGCGAGGGCATCTGTAGACTCTGTTATGTATTGGGGGTGTTAATCTGGAGTGGTTTTAACCAGTTTGTCCCCTCACTAGGATAGGCTACTAATGATGTTCATGGACATCATGAATGTCATGCACCATCACTGCTGGATATGCATCCTGTGTGTCAGCACACTTCAGTCTAAGAAACTGAAGTCAAAGAGCAGAGAATTGTCAGTCAAGAGCATCAGTCAGTCACTGGATCTGCCTGTTCTGCTACAGACACACATAACAGGAATCAGTCCTACATGTGTTTCTACTCCCAGCTTTTTTCTCTCAGCAGAAAAAGAAAAGATTAGATGGAGCTTAATGATCCCAGCAGGATGGTGCAGGGTTAATATGAAGGGGACTCACCAATGGAAGAAATAACATTAGCATTGACAAGAGTATGGAGAACATGGCTTAGTGCATGCACACTTGGTAGTGTTTTCCTTTCAGGCTTTTTTTCATTGACATGAACATCTTAAACAAGAGAGTAGGATATCAGTTGTATTTAAAGAAAGAGGCCAACATGAGACCACCCCTCCCACCAGTTAGTTCAGTGGATTAAACACAAAGAAGAAACACAAGGAAAAAGCTGCAGCAGAGCGAGAGGGAGCCACAAATCTGTCTGTCTTGGTTTTAGTTTTGTTTTAATCCTCATGTTAAGAGGATTGTGTGTAAAAATGTCATCATGAGAGAAGATACACATGAACATGCAGATGTTGCACACATGCAATGGCACACGCACACACGCACACACATATGTGTCTAAACCCATCTTTACTGTGCATCACTAATCCTCTACGAGTCAAATGTTGGATTCCGGACTCACAGAGTATGGTGGCAGAACTAATTGTTTTCAAATCAGATTTTCTTTGAAATATGAGCATTTTTGTTCATGAATCGTGTATTATGGGCATAGAACTGACTGATAGGAGAAAAAACAAGTTGGGAAAAACCAAGGCACAATCTTGGGATAAAAGAAGGAAGATATTTCTGCAAAGACGCAACTCTCCATTTGTCAGGCTGCTGTGGCAGTGGGTGGGGTAGAGGGTGGGGGTTAGGAGCCAGGCTTTGAGGAAAGGAGCAGGAGAATAGAAAGGACCCATCTGTTCCCATTGTGGCAAATGAGGAGAGAGAGCAGGGAGAAGCGGAATGCAGAGGAGGAGGAAGGTAAGTGTTAAAATCACTTTTCTCATCTTTAACTTGCTTTGATTCAGTTTTCAGACTAAATTTGGAGTTAGTGTAAGTTAATGTGATGAATAAATGTGCTGTGGTCAGTGGTGTGAGATGTTAGGTTTCATTGTCAGATGGTGACAATATTGCATGTGCCAGGATCAATTACTGTACAGCTGTGCCAATACCACTGCTTGAATTCCTTCAAACTATCTCCTTTTTTCATTTAAAGCCTGACTTCAGTCAGGATTACAAACAAGTCTACTCAGAAGATTTTGATCAGCCACTAAAAATTAGGCCTCTAAATAAAACTGATTATTCTGTTTCTAAAGTCTAACCCTTTCCTAAATGTAAAAATGAGGGGGTAAAAATCTGGAATTTGTTTGCAAAGTTCTTGATCCCTGTGAGGCAAGTCGATCCTTTTCACCATCTGCAACAATGAGTGCTGATCCAAAGAGTGCTGCATTCACTGCTTAAAATCAAACAGTAATATTAGAAACAGCCAAATCACAATTCCAATCGTAATTTCCAGTAATATAATAAGTTAAAACCTGACCTTATGTGCGTAGACAGAAATGAAACATTGGTAGAGGTAGATATTTGTATAGCTGGACTCAACCAGGTGGCCAGAAATAGAACTCCAAGTAAATGCTACTGTGTCTTTGTCCCTGCAAGAGGCTGAAATGACACCACTTTTTCACCTTTATTATGACAACTTGATTTGTTGCCCCCAAGAGACCAAATAAGAAACATAAAAGTCCTGAATGCAGCTTTAACTAGTCAAACGTTGTGAAATGCAAACATAAGTGAGCTTTGGGGTTAAGACAAAAATGTATGGACATACATTTTAGAGCATGAACTTTACCTGATCAACTGCTTTGAGCCCATGCAACGTGATTTGCCACGAAAGCAGTTCTTCTAATGTTCTTTCTGACAGTCTGCTCCTTTGGCCTAAGCCCTCTACTCTTGTGGCTGCTTTAATCTCATTACTTTAACACTGCCCTTGTCCTCCATTCATCCTCCCTCCCCTCCTTCTCTACCCCAGTGCTCTAACTGAAATGGTATACCCTCTAACTTAATTAATTGAGGCATCTTCTGACTGACTGGGGCACACACACATCTAGCAGTGTCCTATATGGTAGGGCACAATGCCCTTCCCTCTGTATTTTATGGTAATTCTCGTCCATCTCGTGATTGAATCTGGTAGGTTTCTCCACCCTGTGGGAATATACTACGGACATTTCCCATCAGCTTCTTTTACTCACTGCTTTAACACATTCGTGCTATTGTGACATGGAGTGTCACAGTGTTCTTCCTGTTTATTCTGTGACTTACTGGTGTTTTTGCACATTACAGTTAAAAGCTACACTTTACTTTCTAGCAGTGGCTATTAGCCAAAGTAGCCATTCTATCTTTATCAACCACTTCTTTCATACTAAACTCTTACCTGAGACGTGCATCACCACACAGGGAAGGTAGGGAAGGGCCCGGTTGCATTAAGAGATTTGACTGGGCAATCTAGTGTCAGCGGTGAAAATGAACGAATGGGCTGCTGTTAGTGCTTGTAGGGCCGGTGCACAGCAGATCTTCAGTCCAGTCTGTAGCCTGTCTAACTATATTGACCAAAAAATTATATTGACACATCGGCACACCGGGCATGCCAGATTACCAGTAACTCTTTAGTGGATCTATTAGACTGGAGTGCAAATTGCACAGGGTCCAGAGAGGTGCCATGAATAACCTTTATGATGACTGAGCGCCATGGGCAGTAGTCATGCAGGCACATAACAGTTGACTTCTTTGGGACTGTGATGATGGTGGTGGATATGAAGCACACTGGGACAAGCATTATTCTGTTACACTGTTATATTTTATTACATTGCAGGTGCAAATGTAATGTACTCACATTTATATCCTTCTGAGACCCAGAAAAAGAAGGTTTTAGCTGGTCTCTGCTCATTAATGCAGCCTTGCTGCATCACCTTCCAGATGACATTCTTTCGACTGCCAAATGTTGAGTTATACACTGGGTCCTAGCTATAACTAGGACACAAGATAATCCGAATCATGTCACATATGCTAAATAATGCTTTCAATTTTAAGAGATGAGCGCCTCCCTCTGGTTTGTAGTGTTGTGGATTGCGTTGTTCTGTTTTCTCATTAAAAAGTCTTTCTACCCAATTTCAAAAGAGTTGAACTCAACTGAAAAGGCTCGTATTTCCCCTTTTATATTTTGTAATGAAAAAACTTCAGAGGCTTAGCTTACACATTGCTTCTTATCCATAATGGAAGGTGAGTGCAGTCACTTTTTCAGAGGACATACCAGTATGTCCTGTTACCTTTCACCATCCCCGGACAGCTATTCGTCTGACTCCCTGTCTACAAACTGGGTAAAATCCTTTAAAATCTCATTCACAAATCAGAGTTAGTCATTCCTCTGTCCACTACAAAGGGCACTGAAAAAAATTTCTGTTTCAAAAGTGTTAACATTACTGTACATTTCTGAAATCCTACTAAATTGAAGATAACAATCTAATACTGAAGAAACAATTTGAGGTTTCATCATAATATTGTATCACTTAACCTAAAATGTGGAACCTCCCATGCAAATCATTTGGAAAAGAACTCTGTTATTACTCTACTAGCCCAATCCCCAAAAATGTGGCATCAATAAAGCCCAGGATATCCCCCCGACATTACAGTAGGACTCAGATAGATTGCATAGATTCTGGTTGATGTAGTCTTTTTCTAGTCTTGCTGACTCTCCAAAATAATGCCAACGTCTATGACTGCTGTGAGGTGACAGCAATAACCACTGCACCAGACTTCATGTCTGTGTCAAGGCACCCTCTGTACAACTGTACAAAATGTGAAAATATTTTCGTTTTTGTTTATTTTGGATCATTTTAGGAAAACTTCAAATTTCAGACCCAAAGAATGGCATTTAGGGTTTTTTTTTGCTGCCCTGTATTTCTGCCAGTATCTTTGTCTTTAATGTTTGAAAATGACTTTGCTTCACTTCCAGTGGATTTCCACACACTGAAAATACTGCTTTCCACTAAATGAATTTTTTGTTCCAAAAACATGTAACCAAGATGAAGATGTATATGACTTTCCTCTGCTTGAGCTGTGGGTGGATGCAAACAACTTGTGCTGCTCGTGTGACTCTGTCGCCATCCTCTGCACCAGTGACACCCACTGAAGATGAGAGCTCCAAACTTGTGGTAATAGAAATCACATGACTATTGATGGGAAATGAATAATATCTTTACCAACTCTCTCATACATTATATCAGTAGAGAGCTTGATATATAACATAGATACAGGACTGCGGGATAGAAACAGAAGAAGAACACCATGTTAAAGAGATTATTTACCCTTTTTTTAGGATTGGTTGATGAAGTATGGTTACCTCCCACCCTCAGACCCTTCCACTGGTCAGCTGCAGGCTTGGACAGGTGTCACTAATGCTGTGAGAGCCATGCAAAGGTTTGCAGGCCTAAAAGACAGCGGAGTTGTAGGTGAGGAATACAGATGGTGTCTGTAAAAAGACGTTTATGCTGCTTCTCAAATCTAGTGTTCCGTATGTGATTTGAGAAAGTCTGTTCTCTGGTGTCCAGATGAGGAGACAATGGCGGTGATGAACACACCACGCTGCTCACTACCAGACCAGGAGGAATCATCCATACTATCGGCCAACCAAGAGAAAAGAAATATAAGGAGACGAAGAAGATGGGCTGTCTCCATGTGGACACGCAGGAACATCAACTGGAGGTGGGATAAGATTTGTGAGGAGACTGTGATCAGTTCAATGTAGTAACTCACAATGGTTTCCTATTGTCAGTAAGCTGTGCTTGGTGAAGTATCTGCCACTAGGTGAGGTCTTGCGTCTGTCTTACCCAAGCGCTTTCTGACCCCGTCAGGTTGCAATCATATCCCTCCTCTTCTCATCTGTCTCGGGAAACAATTCGCTCACTTATCTTCTACGCTTTAAGAGTGTGGGCAGAGCCAACGCCACTGGAGTTCCATGAGGTTTGTCAGATGCCACTTTTGCTCGGCAGAACTAGCCAAAGTTACACAGCTGAGTTTTATTCATTCTTTTTTATTGCTCTCTGTTTCCAGGTGGGCAGTCCAGATGCAGCTGACCTGCAGGTAGACTTCTTCCATGGTTACCATGGTGATGACTATCCTTTTGATGGGGCAGGTGGAGCAGTAGGCCATGCTTTCTTCCCCTCAGACCCAGCCCGGGCAGGAGTAGTTCATTTGGATGCGGAGGAAGAGTGGGCATTCAGACAGCCAGGTAGAACAACACTTCAAAAACATAAACTGCTAACCTTTTATTAGTCTTTTGTCTTGTGTCTTCCCATGGAGTTGATTAATGCAGCTTGCTGACCAAGTTTGTCAGCACTATGTGGTAACTCAGTGCTCCACACTGTTGTCAAATTCTGGTCACTTCTTGCTCCAAAGTTGCCAGATGGCAGTGGACAAAACAATAACGCTAAGTCCAAAACCAGTGAGTCATCACAATGCTACCTCCATACGGTCTATGGCCATACTATACCAGTAAACCATAACTTGTTTATCTTCTTCTTCTAATCAGGTCATCATTTTGTTTTCTGTTCCTCCTCCTCCGTTTCCTTTCCAGTCTCTGAGGGTACTGACCTGTTCACAGTGCTGGTCCACGAGTTTGGCCACGCACTGGGCCTTGCTCATTCCTCGTCCCGTCACTCAGTCATGAGGCCATACTACCTGGGTCCTGTCGGAGACCCTCTCCACTACCGCCTGGGACCCCAAGACCTGGACCACATCACTCAGCTCTATGGTGAAACTTCTCATAGCCACACATGTCTCTGACCAGTGTTCACCATAATTTAGTCATTAATATTGATTATAGTTGATGTGTGAGGATGTGTAAGCTGGACTGAATGTAACATTTAAGTACTAGCACACATAGGATAATATAAAGTTTCAATATCAAGACTTTAACATACTTTAAAAATGATGTAAAAGGATAAAAACTGAAGTGCAGTTTAAAGGATGAATGAGGACAGCTGTGAAATAGCTCCCTGGTCTGACCTCTGGCGTGTTTATTGAGGAAGGACAGAATTTTGTTTCTCCACATTAAGCACAGATCCTCGTGAAAGCCTCATATTGTGAAAAAATCAAAACGAGGAAATGTCTGACTGCGCTGTTGCTCGGAAACCATTCTTAACTTTCTCAGTTCATTTTGCCTTTGCATAATGTCATGAATGCTTGACAGGCAAACCACTGTGTCTGTGAATATGCAAGCATCTGCCCACATGTTCAAAAAAATACATCTTTCCACTCAGTTGCGTTCTGGGTTCATTAACTGTATTTGCATCTCCATTTTAACAATTTGTTATTGCAAAAAGGTCAATTTTGATCAACAACCATGATCAATTTTTTATGTTTGGTACGTAAAATAATGAACATGTAAAATATAGTATTCATTGGCACAACATTTTATACAAAGGTCTGTGGCTCCTAGAAGTTAAACTTGAATATCTTTGCCACAGATATGATATGCAATCATATCTGTGGTTTTAAGTGAAATATAAAACTATCGTCTTACACATAGTTTGTAAATGAATAATTTCACAATATGAAGCACGCTGGAGAGTAAACAAGCTTTTCTGTAATTTACTTGGTTACCAAAATTAGGCATCCTCAGTTACCAAATAGTGTGGCAATAGTTTGGGACATTGAAGTCTTTTGTACTAACCTTCTAAAATGAAGCTAAACGGGTAATCAGCATACAATAATGGGAAGTAGGCTGTTCTTAACCAAGCATGTGTGACACACTGGAAGTGACAATAGCTCTGGCTGTGTCCCACCAACCTGCAGTGGTTCTTAAACTGTCAGGTGGGCCTCTTTAGTGGTGCATGGAGCCAATTGCAAGAGAAGCATTAAAGAACCAGTCAGTATACCCCAAAATGGATCACCATGAACTCAGCAGGGAAGAGTTTTTAGAGGTCAAGAATGACGTTTTCCTATGGACCCATATAGTGCCGCAAGACTTTTTGTATCTATCACTGGCTGCTGCCCTTTAGATAGAATGCAGATTTGAGGCATTTACGCATTGGCTAAATTTTTCCAATGAGAATGTACATCTATGTCCAACTCGACAGGGGTTTAAGTCTGGAGACTGTGCTGGCCACTCCATGTTTTCAAGCTTACCGTCTTGTTCTTTTTCCTGAGGTAGTTCTGGGATAGCTTGGACTTATGTTTTGGGTCATTATCCTGCTGTAGGATGAACCCCTGAGCAACTAGGTCCATACCAGAGGGTACTGCATGGTGCTGCAGGTTCAGGGTGCTTCTCACTCTGTACAAGTCACCGATCCTGGATCCAGCAAACAGCCCCAGACCATCACACTTCCTCCTCCATGTTTGACAGTTGATGCCACACACTGTGGAACCATCCTTTCGCGCCTACTCAACAGCGTACAAAGATCCCGCGTGATGAACCGAAGATTTCAAATTTTGATTCATTGGTCTATAATACCTTCTTCCATTTTCCAGTAGTCCAATGGCAGTGTTTCATGGCTCAGGCAAGCCTCTTTGTCTTATTCTGACATCTGGCTTTCTTGCTGCAACTCGTCCTGTCAAACCTGCAGCTCGAAGTCTTCTCTTCACAGTTGAAACTGAGACTTTCTTACTACGACCACTATTAAGCTGTGCTTGTAGCTGTTGTCTTATGAGCCGCCTATCACACAAGCTGTTAACTCTCAGAAACTTGTCCTCTGATTCAGTTGTGTCTTTGGGTCTGCCAGACCTCTTCCTGTCACAGTTTGTTTCTGAGTGCCTTTGATGGTGAAGGAAGCTGTACTCACTGACACCTCGACTTTCTTTACAATTTCTCTGTAGGACAGACCTACAATTTTAAGTGTTATGATGGTCTGTCTCTCTTCCATTGTTAATTGCCTTTTTCTCGCCAGTTTTGTAGCAACACACTACTTTCTGCAGTGCAACACTGTTCAACTGATGCTCATGAGGGTATGGTATGGTGTTCAAAATGGTGATGGCTAACCAACCAGACATACCAGTGGTAGACAAGCAGAGGAAGACGGCCGTAGTGATAGACGTAGCAATACTGAATGACAGCAACATCAGGAAGAAGGAACACAAGAAGCTGGAGAAGTACCAAGGGCTCAGAGAAGAGGCCTTGGTACTTCTCTGCAGGGGCGGAAGGGAAATTTAGTTTTTTTTATAGCTTTTTCATTTAAATTGTTATGATTTTTGATTTAGGTCAAATGAACAAGCTGCTGTCTACGGAGGCTCCTCGTCTCACCACAGAGCCTTGGTTGCACCACAGAGGCCATCATCATCATCGTCGTCGTCATCATCATAGGCATGGGTATGACTTACTGAGAGATTTTTCTGTTAATAACAATTATATTAATATTATCATTATTAATAATAATACTTTTAATAATAAAACAATAAGAATAAACAAAAATACCTATCAAATCAAAAAAACATTTACAATATTTAAAATCACTAAGAGCAGAGGATTCATGTGACAGGTGGAAGACAGTCAGATTAATTAAGCCAGTTTAAAGGGGTCCCATACGGTAAAAAATATGTTTTGAAACATATTTTGAAATATATTTGAAAATATACAAAAACTGGCCAAAACATATATGTGCACATATATAACATATATAAGCTTATATTTTAAAATATACATTTTTAAATATATTTATGACATATTTAGAAATGTATTTTAGCACATATATTTTTTGGCCGTTTTTTGTATATTTCCAAATACATTCCAAAATATATTTTTTACCGTATGGGAGGATATTTGGCATGTAGAGTGGAGGAGCCTGGGATCAAACCACCAACCTTCCGGTGAGTAGGTGACCCGCTCTACCACATGAGCTACAGCCACCTCCATTATAGTGAGTTATTGTGTAACATGAAATACTGTAAGCAAATGAATAAGCAACCTAATTCTTGCTAGACCTTTAACTCTGTTTTGTTTGAATCCAAATGTTTTTTGCAGATGTGCATAAAACATGTTGTTACTTTTATTATCATTGTTATTATTGCAATAAATACATTTTAAATAAAGGATACTTTGATATACATCCTACTGTAAGGTTGGAAATACGGTAAAAAAATAAATTTTTCCTGGCCAAAATATATTTCAAAAGATATTTTAGGGTGGAGCCACCCTGAAATATCTTTTGAAATGTATTTTGGTTTGCAACAAATATATTTTCAATTTCAAAAATATATTTTTTTGAGCATCACAAATACAACATATATTTACCATATATTTGAAATATATTTTGGCCAGGTAA